>ML817173.1:13487-39560 GCA_009831015.1 Picea engelmannii | reverse complement strand
AAGTATTAAATTAATGGTGGATAATATGATATAATATTAAATTGGGTTACGTATCCCACAAGGGATAACGTATTCAATACATTTGGATAAGGGTAATTAAATGAAGGGATAAGGAATTTAATGGAGGAAGGAGTGTCGGTGAACGGGGGGATAAGGAAGGAAGGAAGGAGTTGGAGGGGGCATTCGACGAGAAGAGGGCCATGATTTTGGGAGAGCTCTGAGTATTGCAGAGAGCCGAGAGGGGCTGTGAGATTGGTGGGCTCAGATTGAGGCACAGGTTTTTTCGGTTGTGACATATTGATCAGGCAGACACTGGGTTGCTAGAGGTTTTGGGCTCGGAGGGCCAGGATATCCGTAGATATCCTAGAGCTAGGTCATTTTCCTAGTTGGCAGGGTGGACAATAGTTTTGGGCAATTTTTCTGTGTTTGCAACAGGACTGGACTGTGTAGAAAGTAGCAGGAGAGCAGCAGTAGCAAGGCAGCTGGCAATGGAACTTAGCATCAGAACGAGGTAACCTGTTAAATTATGCATTTATTTTATTCTGCTATGAAGTCTTTAATATTTGATGAATCTAAATTCCTAAAGTCACTGGTATGAATATCAATATTATGCTGAATAGGTATTGTCTTAGTTAAGAAGTAAATTACTTATGAGGATAACGATGTTTAGATATATATTTATGGGCATTACACTTTCTGGGATTCTGCCATAACCTTAGTTTATGGATCTACCTTAGGGTTTTCTTGATTTAGATTCATTCTTTCAACTTTAGCAATCATTCTAGGGAAATCCAATATTTTATGGTCCATAGCTTTGCAACAAAGACAACTGGGTCTTCTCCCAGGGCATTCCTTAGCAAGATGTCTTGATTTTTTGCAACTGTAACAAAGGGTTAATCCTCTCCTTCTTTTAAATCATCCCCAGCCTTTCTTGTACTGCGCGCTAGGATCATGGTAGCTAACCTGCAAAAATTTCTTTCTAGGATCCTGCATCCACTTGTTAGTCCAAACATTCTTTCTATGCATAGGTATAACATATCTTTCACTATTCTTATTAGATATACTCATATCAAACCCTCTTTCATTTATTAATGCCCTAGTTTTCAAGCTAGGACAGAATCTATCAAACATACCTAGATCCATATTGTTGAAACAAAAATTTCCACTTATCTTACTTATACAGAGCACAAAGATTTCAGATCTAGAACTTTTTACCTTTATCAAAGCACAGAGCTTCCATATCTTACCTCTTTTAATCAAAAATTCTCACTTTTACCTTTCTCATAGCACAAAGCTTTCAGATCTTACCTCTTTTCTTCAAATCATACTTATTTTCCTTATCACAGATCTTGTCAAACTAAGTAGAGTATTGCGCACTAGAGAAATAGATCTACGCACAAAGCTTTCACAATTTCAGGTCGGATCTTTGCACAAAGCTTCTTCTTCCTCAGTTCCCAGCAATCATAGTTTCAGGTCCTAACAATGGAACCATTTGTTGGCATAGGGGCAGACCCAGGGTTCAATGCTACAACAGTGCACCAACAAAACCCTAACTACCGGCCCTTTCGGCAACACCTGTGAAGCAGATGAAGTCTCACCCGAGGTAGAGGCAGGGGTGGTTGTAGGACTCCAATGCCTGCAACCTTAGCTGGGACACAATCTGTGATTATAATACTTAATAGAGCACTTAGTGTCATCATTTCATCATTATTTAACCAATATCTACTCTGCAGAGAAAACAGAGCATTGCAACATTCACCAAGATCTAATGTATCTAAGCACTTAGCATAAAGAAATAGATTAGATCTAGCAGATTCGAGCACTAAGCAAGTTCACATAGGTTAGTTCTAGCATCCAGGGTCATCATAAGCACAAATCATAAACATATCTATCTATATATATCAAATCACTTAGCAAGTAAAGACATAAATGCATCGGAACATCGCACATAGAAAAATAACACAGTATTTACGTGGCTCACCCCCCCTGATGGGGGAACTCAACGCAATGGAGAAAATTGTTTCCTAAGGAGGGAGGATTGATCAAGGTGGATATCGGTGGCCACCCACCTTTTCCATCTGGCTCAAAATAACTTTTTGGCAATTTTGGTAATTTACTATTTTTAGAATTTTTTCGGGTCCTGAACTTCCGAAGCCATTTTGAGGCCCTAAACGACGTTTTTTTTGGGTATGTTGCGTTGAAAAACTTCATCATGAAATTTTCAGCAACTATTGTAATCCTCGGATAGATATTTCCAATGGGCTATCATACGCCTAAAACGGAGATCGTATGCAAAAGTTATGACCCCATGAAGTTGATGTACTGACTTACCCAAACGGGGCCCACATGACTTTTGGCGCTTCATCTCCTAGGGTTAGGTTTTTGGATTTTTAGGGTTTTTGAAACTCCTGTTTATTGTAAAAATTCCTTCAGAGCCTCATTGTAGTCATCTTCTTTAGAATGAGTGTATCCATCACATCTCTTCTCAGAGATAAGTCGCCACCATTCTAGCAAGCTTGTTTTCCATTACATTTTACAGTTTCATCTTATTTCCTTATTGAATAGAAAACCAGATTTACTGTATCTTTGTTATTCTATGTTAAGCATATATTAATAATCTATAGTCATTTCGTTCTGCTCATAAAATCTCGATCAATGGTATCATAGCGGTCTTCTCCTTGTTGTCTTAATGCATGTCCCCAACGAGGTCGGAGTACAAATATTTAGGTCTCTAGCTTGTTTCTCTTGAGGACAAAATCTCTCACATGCCCAAGCAACCTCTCATGGTAGGAGAAAATAAAGATGATGGGATAGGAGATCCTTTCAAACTATTGATTAAGGAAGGCCTCACGCAACAAAGGAACGAGATGATGGATAGTTTCATGCAAATCCTTCGACGGCTACCAACAGGAAACACATCTTCTTTGAGCAGAGGCCCCGCCCCCTTCAAGGTACAAATAAACTTTGATATTCATATATTTGAATGTCAGATAGACATAGATATTGTAGACAAGTGGTTGAATCGACTAGAAGGGTATTTTTCTATCCATAAATTTTCGAATAGAGAAAATATTACTTTTGCGCTCCTCAAAGTCATTCCCCATGTCAAATATTGGTGGGAAACTTTCTGTGAGAAAAAGGAAACAGAGGAAGCCTCATTATTTAAAGTCATGGCCACCTGGGAATCCTTCAGGGATGTTATTAAGGAACAATACTACCTTGTCCGAAGTTATGACGACTTGTATACCAAATGGACCACACTATGGAAAGAAAGAGACCAAGCAGTGCCATATTTCACAAATATCTTCCATACCTTGTGCACCAAGTTGGGTATCAAAGATTTAGAGCGACATATGGTGCTCAAGTATTGTGGTTCTCTACATAGATACATCCAAACCAAAATGAAATTTTTGGACATCTCATCCTTGGCGCGACCTACCGATATGTCGTCAAAATCGAGCAGAAGCTCAAACAAAAGACAAGACAATTTGGGTCAGAGAACCCCTCACAAAAAAATCCAAGATAGGGCGTCCCCAACCCACAGAACAAAGGATAGAGAAAATATGGATAGTATCAGGACAACCAGTCCAATCCGCAAGAAAAGAAGAACACCAGAAAGACAAAGAAAGATATCGGGAAGTGGTGCGACTTCCATAAGAGCCCTTGGCATAACACTACTGACTGCCGCTCAAAGTAGTTGCTGGTGGCCGAAGTGAAAGCCTTTGAATCAGATGCGGGTTCTGACTTTGAGTTAGAACTAGAAAGGGGAAGATAGATCATTGATGTGAAACCCAGTGCCACTATTTCTACCACCAAGCTCCATCATGGTGAACCAGACAAGCCAGAAAAAGGAGAGAGCCTCTTCCATTCACATATGTGGGTAAAAGGCACCCCATTTCACTTCATCGTTGATAGTGATAGCCATAAGAACCTCATCTCAGTAGAGGTCATCAAGCGACTAGCCCTGCCAACAACACCGCACCCACAACCCTACACCATTGGATGGCTCTGCCAAGGAAGCGATCACTGCGTCAGCCAACAATGTTGATTGGCATACAACATCAAGCCCTTCAAAGACGAGGTATTGTGTGATGTTTCTCCTCTCAAATTTTATGATGTTCTTTTGGGCCAACCTTGTTTATGGAAAATTCATGTTGTATATGAGTCTAGGCCTCGTAGTGTTATTATTACTTTGAACAGGAAATTGTACAGGATACCCGAGGTTGTCCCACCTAGTGTTATTTCCTTGATCTCTGCTAAGAAATGTAGGAAGGTCATCTCTCAGACAGGGAAGTTTGTCTTCTTCGTGATTCACTCTCAGAATGAGCGAAAGATCACAACCACATCTAGGGTCTATGTGGCCGACCTCTCCACACAGTAGAAGAAAGTAGATAAGGTCGTGGAAGAATACTCGGATATCTTCTCCTCACCTATCGGGGTACCTCTGCACTTCCAGGTCAAGCACCCCATTGATCTGACCCTCAGTGCACCACCACCCAATGGGCCAATCTATCATCGCTCTCTGTTAGAGAATGAGGAGATCAAGTGACAGATCCAAGAACTGTTCCACAAGGGGCACATTCATCCCATCTCATCACCTTGTGGGAGCCCAATCGTGCTGGTACAGAAGAAAGATGGAACCTGGCGAATCTGCATTGATTATCAGGCTCTGAATAAAATCACAATCAGAAACCGGTACCCGATTCCCTGAATCAAATACCTCCTTGATCAAATCACAGGGGCCAAATACTTCAGTAAGATTGATCTAAAGTCTAGCTACCACCAGGTCGCAATAGAATAGACAGATGTATGGAATATCGCATTCAAGTCAAAGGAAGGCCTTTTTGAAAGGTTGGTCATGCCCTTTGGTTTGATAAATGCTCCAGCCACTTTCATGAGGATGATGGATGATATCCTGCGACCATTCACCAATACTTTTGTAGTGGTGTATCTGGATGACATTCTCATTTACAGCAAGACTTGGGTCGAACACTTGCAACATATTCATCAGGTTCTGCACACCCTGCGACAGCACAAGCTATACGCCAACTTGGAAAAATTCTCCTTTGGCATGGATAGGGTCCATTACCTAGGCTACATCATTGATCAACATGGCATACATGTGGATCCAACTAAGATCCAAGTCATTCATGACTGGCAAGCCCCAACCACACTCAGTGAGCTTCGGAGCTTCTTGGGCCTTGCCAATTTCTACCGCATGTTCGTGTTGGGATTCTCCCATATTGCATGGGCCCTCATCCAAATAACCAAGGGTGGTGGTAAGGTGAAATTTGTGTGGGGCCCATCCCAAAAATAAGCGTTCGATGATTTGAAGTAGCACTTGTGCTCAGCCCCATTACTTTCACTACCAGACCTGTAGCAGCCCCTTGAGATCGAGACAGATGCTTCAGACTATATTGTGGGTGTTGTTCTCACTCAGCACAACCACCCCGTGGCCTATCATAGTGAGACACTATCAGTTGTTGTTCGTAAGTACCCTACTTACGACAAAGAAATGTACTCCATTGTGAAAGCCTGTCGCCAATGGATACATTACATTCTTGGGAAGGAGATAGCCATCCACACTGATCATAATCCACTACAGTTCATGCAGACTCAAGGAAAATTGCAGAATGACCGCCATCAAAAGTGGTCCACTTACTTGCAGCAATTCCACCTCAACATCAAGTATAAAATGGGAAGCACCAACCGTGTCGTTGATTGCCTCAGCAGACCACCAATCGTGGTACTCACCACATTTCTAGACTCTTATGGCCATGAGACCTTTGGATGGCCCCAACTCTATGAGACAAACCCGGACTTCGCCACCACCTACCAAATGTTGGGTGAAAAGGCAGTTGTCGATCATTTCCATATTCAGTATGGGTTGTTGTGTCATCTGGGCCATATCTGTGTTCCATCAAGCGAGTGAGCAAAGATAATATGGGAAGCACACTATAGTCAGGTGGCAGGACACTTCGTCATCGAAAAGATAGTGGCGATGCTATAGAAACATTTCTACTAGCCAAAAATTCGACAGGAGGTCAGCAAGTATATTGGGTCTTGTGTTGCCTGCGCTATTGCCAAACTGACCACTAAGAAATAGGGCCTATACACCCCTCTTCCTACTCCTGACAGGCCATAGGAATCCATCTCAATACACTACATGTCATGCCTCCCATCCACCAAGCGGGGAAATGATTGTGTTTTTGTGGTTGTTGATCGCTTTTCTAAGATGGTGATTCTGGTTGCCTGCAAGAAGAGCATCACAGCAGAATCCACTGCCAAGATCTTCTTTGAACGAGTCTGGATACATTTTGGAATCCCACAAACCATTGTCTTAGATCAGGATAGTCAATTTCTCAGCACACTCTGGTCAAGCCTCTGGTCACTACTGGAAACCAAGCTCACCAAATCCACGGCCTTCAACCCCCAGACAAATCCTGCACATGTATAATTCCAAGAACCCTCGCACATGGGATGAGAGTCTTCCCTATGTACAACATAGCTACAACTGAGCCCTGCATATCTCAATTGGCCATAGCCCCTTTCAGGTGGGGATGGGATTCCAACCATTGTGTCCCATAGATGTTGCACTTCCCCTTGCGGTCACCTCGACCGACTCCTCTCCTGCTCCACCTGAAGCTGACAAAGACACACGGTTCATTGAGAGGATTCATCACATCCACCAACAGGTTTAGGATATCCTACAGAAGTCCAATTACAAGTACAAGTAGCGCCATGATCAACATCGGGTGCCACATAAGTTTCAGGTGGGCAACAAAGTTTGGTTGCACTTGCAGAAAGAACGCCTTACAGGACCCCATTGGAATATTTTCCCACTCCGTTATGGGTCGTACACCATAACCAAGGCTATGGGGGGTAATTATTTTGAGCTCAACATTCCTTCTTTCCTTGTCCTGCACCCAGTGTTCAATGTGGACCTCCTTCGGCCTTATTTCCCACCATTATTGGACACCTCAGACGTAGCAGAATAGATGACACCAACAAAGCTCAACCCCGACTACATACAACAGGCATCTAGTGATCATATTGTGGACACACATATCAAGGGCACTAGACAACAAAGAATCCATCTTTATTGAGTCGTCAAAGCCGGGTAGCTCCTGCACCAAGGCAAGTGGCTCACCCGGGGCCAAATTCAACAGAAATTTATTCATCTAATGGGGGAACTCAATGCAATAGAGACCATTTCTTCCTAAGGAGGGAGGATTGATTTAGGTGGATATCGGTGGCCACCCATGTTTTCCAGTTGGCTCAAAACAACTTTCTGGCAATTTTGGTAATTTACTATTTTTAGCAGTTTTTCGGGTCCTGAACCTCTGAAGCCGTTTTGAGGCCCTAAGCAACGTTTTTTTTTGGTATGTTGCGGTTGAAAAATTTTATCATAAAATTTTGGGCAACTGTTGTATTCATTGGATATATCTTTCCAATGGGCTATCATACACCTAAAACGGAGATCGTATGCAAAAGTTACAACCCGATGAAGTTGATGTACTGACTTACCCAAACGAGGCCCACATGACTTTTGGCGCTTCATCTATTAGGGTAAGGTTTTTGGATGTTCATGGTTTTTTAAACTCCTGTTTATTGTAAAAAGGTCTTCAGAGCCTCATTGTAATCATCTTCTTTGAAATGAGCACAGTCGTCACATCTCTTCTCAGAGATAAGCTGCCACCATTCTAGCAAGCTTGTTTTTCACTGCATTTTACAGTTTCATCTTATTTCCTTATTGAATAGAAAACCATTTTTATTGTATCTCTATTATTCTGTGTTAAGCATCTATTAATAATCTGTATTCATTTCATTCTGCTCATAAAATCTGGATCAACCCCCACCCTGGGGCTACATCCACCAACTCTTCTTCTTTATTGGCTTCTTCAATCAGTTACATGCATAGAGCCTCAAAATCCTTACTCCACATAGGACAGGATATCTACGCACCTTAATAGATCCTCCTTCCTTACGTTACAAAAAAAATCCTTCCACAGTCTGTCACAATCACTTTCAATTAGCTCTACAATTCTCTCACAGTATGCACAAAGCATTTACAAGCCACACTTGCACTTAGCACAACATCACATAGATGCCTCTTTTCTCCCTCCCTCTTTCTTACATCGCCTAGACATCTATTTATATATTACAAAATAGGCCTAATCATGGGTAAATCCATGGGCCGACATCCCATTCCCATTACATAATGTCAAAACCTAAACATGACCCAGAAAGGGGTTGAGATCCCTCGATCTTCGCTTCGTCTTGTGCTCCGCCTTCGACAGCATGTCGAAGTCCCCAAAAATAAGTCAAACATGACTAAGAACCCTCAAAACTTGGTCAAGGGACAACAAGAATTCCTTTGAATTTTCCTCCCATAACTTAGAGTGATAAAAATGTATGGGCTCGGTGCTAGTTAGAGTCTGGCTCAAATTCATGAGAGGAAATGGGGTCGTGAAACAGATTGCGTCCATAATGAATGTAGAAATACAAAAGGGGGCATGTTTTCGTTTATATTTCATCATATTGTACTCCACAATTTCCTTGGCTAAGTTTTCTGATAACATTTTTCCCCAATCAAAAGTGTAACCTTCAGCAACCTTATGGTGGGAACCCATTCTATGGTAAAATGTGCAAGATTTTTCTATCGAACATTCTACATAGCATCGTGGAAATGTACATCATATGATCATCATAGGATTTTGTAGAATATACACCATGGGTATCATATTTGAACTTACTTGGATTACCCCACCGGGTTTTCACTATACCGTGGATGGTTCTATCATATGTAGTGCATTCCTCATCCTTAAAATTCAATATAAACGATGAATTGTAGGTATATTTGGGTTTAGAGGTTAATTTGTACATTACTTGAATATCCTCTGGTTGAAAAGAGTCGACGAAGGTCTTCTGGTGAGTGAAGATGCTTCGTGTTGGGATATCCACGTTTTCTAGGGCACAGCTTATCATATCAGTGTAAGGCATAAGTTTCAACCGAGCAGCAACTTTGTGTAATTCGGACTTAGCCACATGCCTAAGATTAGCTAAAAATGTATCATTCTCTTATTTCATTGAATCATCTTAATAGAGAGAAAGTTCATTCTCCAAAATGTCATAAACTTGTTTCCAAGATTTGGTGGTGTTTGTCAATCGAGCAGTAGTATCTAAGAGTATATCTGCATTTGGGTTTGATTCGTTAGTCGATGAATCTTGATTCTTTCTTGTTTTGTGCGGTGCCATTATTTTCATAAGATGAAGTTAACCCTCCTACAAGAAACAAAACTTGTGAGCTCACAATGTTGAATGCGAAAATTCTAGATGCTAATGGTCAAATGATTTGAAATTTGAAATGCCTTTATTTACAGAAAAAATTAATGTCTAGCTATTTTTGTATTAATCTATTGA
Organism: Picea engelmannii; assembly: GCA_009831015.1. NCBI lineage: Eukaryota > Viridiplantae > Streptophyta > Pinopsida > Pinales > Pinaceae > Picea > Picea engelmannii. Next base: position 30,137 of record ML817173.1, on the reverse strand, counting down.
CAGAGTAATCATTCCAAAATCTATCAAATTTATTACTTGGAGGTCGCAAAACGTATCCCAGTATTTAACCCTAGCTAGCTATGTATATTATTAATGGATGTAATTAAGATAGCGTACTTCGGTGGTTCGACATTTGGGGGTTTTGAATGCAAAACAATGGATATCTCTCGAATATCGAATTCGCGAAGTAGTTAATCAACAATTAATTATTTTTTGTTTTAATTAATCATGGTTTAAAGTCTCTTTTAGTTTCAAGTACTTCGAAACTTCATCATTCGGGATTTTTGAATGCAACATGGTGTATATATCCCGAAGGCCGAATTCGCAGAGTAAATAATCAAACCTTTTTAAGTACTTCAGGACTCTGGAATTTCGGAGCTCCGAGAGTTTGTGAGTGTGTATGTGTGGTGAGTACTTTGGCAGTTCGGCATTCGGGGGTTTTGAAATAAAGACAATAGATACCTAATGAAGGCAAAATACACAAAGTGATTACTTATTGTTAATCATGGCTAGTTAAACATGTTTAATTTATGAAGTTTTTTAAGTGTTTTATTTATCATGATCACAAGTGCTTCGGTATTTCGGTGCTAAGGTGCTACAATGTTTTTGAATATGTTCTTTGATTTATCTCTCGAAGGAAATATCCTGGAGTGATGTGGAATTAATGATTTCACTTTTGATGACATGTCATGAAAAGGTGAGTGACACGTGTCACCTAAAAATGTGCGAATGATCTGACAAAAATTCCCAAAAAGAGTGCCACCTGTCAGCCAAAATAAAGTTTTTGACAGGTGTCCTATGACTCATCATTCGATATTATTTAAAATATCTTCATGGGAACCTGTCTCTGGGACTCCGGAGCTTTGCAACTTCGGGGTTTTTTTTTATCTTTACACATCCTGAGTTTGAAACTCCTAAATCGCAAAGTCCCAAAATGAATTTGTAGTTTCCTTTTATTTAACACTCACGCAACTTTAGAACTTTGAAATCGTGGGAACCATTGATCTGATCGACTAAAACTCTTTAGTGGATGATATTGGAAGAGTCATGTCAAGATATAACGATCATGTATTTATTCAATGAAGAACGATTTTCCTAAGTTTTTTGTGATTTAATTTTAAAGGATAAAAACTGAAAATATTTCAAAGTTAAAATTTTAAATTTTTAAAGTGTTCTAACACCATCAATGGCCTTTTCCCGATGCTTTGATTCCTCCCCTATCCCTTCCCTTACTCATGAAACTATACCCCTAAACTCTTGCTCCAAAACCTAGAAAACCCTAACCTGCTCCTCCTACCATTTCTCCCTAACATGTATAATAATCAATCAATTAAAGTAGATCTTTGAAATGTGTAGAAAATATGGAATTTCTATGAACCCAAAGAAAATCATTCTTTGTTGTTATACAATAAAAACTACTAAGCCACATAATTTCAAAAGATGGAATTCTAGTTGATCCTAAGTGGACCAAAGTGATTAGTCAAATCCCTCTTTCCCATAATAAGAAGTCCATGAAGTCCTTATTTAGAAAGATAAACTTTAAGGAGATTTTTTTCTAACTTTGCATAAATTGTTGAGTCGTTACAAAAAATATTTAAGGACATTGTTTTCAAGTGGGCATAGATTGAAAATGACACTTTTGACAAAATCAAGTCTAATATAGTTGATGCTCCCACATTACACAATCATGATTTCATAAAGGAATTTTTTATATGATTTTGCATCAGATTATTCTTTAGCAGTTGTGCTAACCAAAAAACATGGTGAATAAGGAGAATACCCAATTTCTTTTATGAGCACAACCCTGCAAGTGGTTGAATTAAAATATTCAACAATTGATAAAGAAACTTATGTCGTATTCAAATATACCAACATAGATCCATCTTAACCCCGGATCTATCAAGTGCCAAGAGGGATCAAATCTCTCGAAGGAAAACCTTTTTTAGAGTGCAAAACTTGAGGAATGGTTAATGGTTTTCACCTCGAGAGATTTGATCCCTCTCGACAGTCGATATATTGAGGGTTAAGATGGATCTATGTTGGTTCCAATCGTGAGCAGTCACACAAACTTTGTAGATCAACAACAATATGTATATCTATATGTCGAAGATTAATCTGATCATTTGAAATTTATATAGTTACAACAATTTGTTGAGAATATAGAGAGTATGAATCAAAAATATAGTTAATAAGTTGCATGAGGAATATGCTAAATATTAAAAGTAACAATGTAGAATGATGAAAAATGTGATAATAATAAGAATGTAGTAAATTAAAAATATTTACAAAGTGATCAATCTCAATCTTTCTTCTTTTTCTTTTCTCCTTTTCCAGGTTGAGCATGTTTTTCACATTTTATATATCTTAAGATTATAATTGTTTTAATGTGCAAATACTAATAGATAAATCACACATAACGAAACAAAGTGCATGACTTCAACTTATAATATCTATTTTGAAATTTGTGTTCACTACGTTATTGCTAAATTCATTTCACTTGATTATTTGATGTATCTCATAAATGAAGTCAATATAAAGGATTAATTTCCTTTGTATCATTTCTTCAATTAATTAATGCACTAAATCATTTTTCATAGTATTATCACTAAAATCAATGCACCCTATTGTTTTATGTTGTCATTGAAATCAATGCACCCTATTGTTTTATGTTGTATCATTGTTAAAATGAATAAAACTACTTGATTATGGTAAATCATTTTTTATTCTATCATCACTTAAATAATACATGTTTTTTTGCATTAAATCAATGCAACTAATTGTTCTAAATCATAGAGAACAACTAAGATAGTTCCCTTAAAACTTTATCCAAGAAATCTCAAAGAGCAGAGCTAGGATAGTTCACTTAATATTTAATTTTATTGCTTTCAGCACATAGTTTTTTAGTTACTCAATATTATATTATTCCTTTAGGAGAGACACGTGTCAAATCCATGTTGAACACATTTTTCACATTTTATATATCTTAATATTATAAGTGTTTTAATGTGAAAATATTAATAGATAAATCCCACATAACCAAACAAAGTGCATGACTTCAACTTATAATATATGTTTTGAAATTATATTATTGTTTTAGGAGGGACACATGTCATTTCTTCAATTAATTAATGCATTGAATCATTTTCATAGTATTATCAGTGAAATCAACACACCCTATTGTTTTATGTTATATCATTATCATTGAAATCAATGCACCCTATTATTTTATGTTATGTCATTGTTAGTGAAATCAATGAACCCTATTGTTTTATGTTATATCATTGTTAAAATGAATACAAGTATTGTATTATGATGAATCATTTTTTATAGTATCATCACTTAAATCAATACATATTTTTTTGCATTAAATCAATGTAACTAAATGTTCTAAATCAAAGAGCACAACTAAGATAGTTCCCTTAAAACTTTCTCGAAAAATATGTCAAAGAGCACAGCTACGATAGTTCACTTAATATTTACTAAATATTATATTATTATTTTAGGAGGGACACATGTGTCAACTCGCATGTTTTTCACATTTTACATATCTTGATATTATAATTGTTTTAATATGAAAATATTATTAGATAAATCACACATAACCAAAAAAAAGTACATGATTTCAACTTATAATATTTGTTTTGAAATTATATTATTCTTTTAGGAGGGACACATGTCAACTCCAGGTTGAGCACGTTTTTCACATTTTATATATCTTAATATTATAATTGTTTTAATGTACAAATACTAATAGATAAATCACACATACCCAAACAAAGTACATGACTTCAACTTCTAATATATGTTTTGAAATTATATTATTGTTTTAGGACGGACACATGTCATTTCTTCAATTAATCAATGCATTGAATCATTTTTCATAGTATTATCATTGAAATCAATGCGCCCTATTGTTTTATGGTATATCACTATCACTAAAATCAATGCACCCTATTACTTCAATCCTCTAAAAAAGTATTTGAAAATCCATAAGGATTGCCTCCACATCGACTATTTAAGGCTCCATTAAATTTATGTTGGGGTCCTTGCCAAAGCCCAGAACATATCGACTCAACCCAAATGAAAGTATATAAATTGGAAGGTAGATCAATAAATTGGTATACGAGGGTCATATTTAGCAAAGAACCTCCAACTTATAATATATTTTTTGAAATTTGTTTTCATGCTAAATTCATTTCACTTGATGATTTGTTGTATCTCACCTTTGAAATCAATCTAGAGGATTAATTTCCTTCGTATCAGTTCTTCAATTAATTAATGCAGTGAGTCATTTTTCATAGTATTTTCAGTGAAATCAATGCACCTTATTGTTTTCTTTTATATTGTTATCATTGAAATCAATGCATCCTATTGTTTTATGTTATATCATTGTTAAAATGCATACAACTACTTGAGTATGATAAATCATTTTTTATTGTATCATCATGCATATTTTTTACATTAAACCAATGCGACTAATAGCTTTAAATCAGAGAGCACAACTAAGATAGTTCCCCTAAAAAATTCTTCGTAGTCTAACAGTTCTACATTCCGGATCTTCTCCGAGGATATTTTCTGTTGAATATTTCCAAAAATCCAACAAGAAATTATTGGATATGCATATTTGAGTGATTAATTTTGAATAATCCGAGCGTCCCAGGGGTTTTTCAACATGTTGAATCCATTTTTGCATTTATAAATGCAATTTAAACAATAGAAAATTATGATTTCGTGCAGATTTATGTCGTCGGATTCCAACAAAAACTAGAAAAATGTAGAACGGTTAGACAACGCCAAAAATTTCTCCAAAAAAATCTCAGAGAGCGTAGCTAGGATAGTTCACTTAATATTTAATGTTATTGTTTTAAGGACATAGTTTTTTTATTTTTTAACAGAAACGGTTGGAGGTTTGTATATTAAAAAGAGAGCAACAAAAATCCAAAAATTACATATGGAAGGGTGTGAAAACCTTTGTTGCTTCCATAAAGTTCTAATTGTCTATGGAGATCTGAAGAAACTGTGTAATCCAGTCCATAAGAGATACAGTTCTGCCACATGAAAATGGAAAAAAACAAGTTCAAAAATAACAAAATTTTACATTTCATATGAAACCTGATTAATGGTTTAGAGAGAGCTCCGGGTCTTCCTTTTGTTCCACATGTCGCGTTGTTGAGATTGCCTCTGTTGGGTTTGCCTTTGAATGATGATGGTTTTCATGCCCTGGTGTTGAAGGAACCAAATGGTGGTTGTTGTTAGGATTTTGAATGAAAGGTGGACGAGAGCTGAGATTCACTAGAGCCCATAGAATTATCTGGTTGTTTCAAGTTTGTCAGTTGTTGGCAGACAATCCCCGGTTGCCTCGTTGATCTGGATTTTATGAGCAGAACGAAATGAATACAGATTATTAACAGGTGCTTAACACAAAATAACAAAGATGCGGTAAAACTGGTTTTCTATTCAATAATGAAATAAGTTGAAACTGTAAAATGCAGCGGAAACAAGCTTGCTGGAATGGTGGCAGCTTATCTCTGAGAAGAGATGTGACGAAAGTGCGCATTCGCAAGAAGAAGATTACAATGAGGCTCTAAAGGACTTTTTACAATAAGAAAGAATTCCAAAAACCCTAGACATCCAAAAACCTAACCCTAGGAGATGAAGCGCCAAAAGTCATGTGGGCCCCGTTTGGGTAAGTTAGTACATCAACTTCTCAGGGTCGTAACTTTTGCATACGATATCTGTTTTAGGCGTGTGATAGCCCGTTGGAAAGGTATCGTCGAGGAGATTCATTTTGGGGGATCAAGTATGCCTTCAAATATCATTAAGGAGCTCAATCATGAAAAACCTTCATTTAGGCCCTCAAAATGGCCCCGAAAGTTAAAACTGCTAAAAATAATAAATTGCCAAAATTGTCAGAAAACTATTTTGAGCCAGTTGGAAAAGGTGGGTGGCCACCAATATCCATATGGATAAATCCTCCCTCCTTAGGAAGCAATGGTATCCATTGCATTGAGTTCCCCCATTAGATGAGGAAATTTCTGTTGAATTTGGCCTCGGGTGAGCCACTTGCCTTGGTGCAGGAGCTGCCCTGCTTTGACGACTCGATAAAGATGGATCCTTTGTTGTCGAGTGCCCTTGATCTGTCTTTCCACAATCTGATCATTGGATTTCTATTGTATGCAGTCGGGGTTGAGCTCTGTTGGTGTCAGATGTTTTGCTACTTCTGAGGTGTCCAATAATGGTGAGAAATAAGGGCGAAGGAGATCCACATTGCACACTGGGTGCAGGCCAAGGAAAGGAGGAATGTTGAGCTCAAAACCATTATCCATGTGGCCTTGGTGATTGTGTACGACCCATAACGGAGTGGGAAAATATTCCGATGGGTTCCTGTAAGGCGTTCTTTATGCAAGTGCAACCAAACTTTGTCACCCACCTGAAAATTATGTGGCACCCGATGTTGATCATGGCATTGTTTGTACTTATCATTGGACTTCTGTAGGATATCCTGAACCTATTGGCGAATGTGTTGGATCCGCTCAATGAACCGAGTGGATTTTTCAGCTTCAGTTGGAGTAGGATATGAGTCGGTCGAGGTGACTGCAAGGGGAAGTGCAACATCTATGGGACCCAATGGTTGGAATCCCAACCCCACTTGAAAGGGTCTCTGGCTGGTTGAGCTATGTAGGGCTCAGTTGTAGCTATGCTAGACATAGGGAAGGCTCTCATCCCATGTGCGAGGGTGATTTGAATTATATATGTGAAGGATATGCATAATCATTCAATTTACAACCTTGGTTTGGCCATCTGTCTGGGGATGGAAGGTCATGCATTTGGTGAGCTTGGTGTCCAGCAGTGACCAGAGGCTCGACTAGAATGTGTTGAGAAATCAACTATCCCGATATGAGACAATGGTTTGTGGGATTCCAAAATGTACCCAGACTCATTCAAAGAAGAGCTTGGTAGTGGCCTCTGTTGGGATTCTCTTCTTGCAGGCAACCAGAATCGCCATCTTAGAAAAGTGATCAACAACCACAAAAACACAGTCATTTCCCCGCTTGGTCGACAGGAGGCCCGACATGTAGTCCATTGAATTGGATTCCCATGGCATGTCAGGAGTAGGAAGAGGGGTGTATAGGCCCTGTTTCTTAGTGGTTGGTTTGGCAATAGCGTAGGTAGTGCAGGACCTGATATACTTACTGACCTTCTATCAAAGTTTCAGCCAGTAGAAATGTTTATGTAGCATCGCCACTCTCTTTTTGATGCTGAACTATCTTTCCACCTGACTGTAGTGGGCTTCCCAGATCAGCTTCACTCGCTCACTTGATGGAACACAAATATGGCCTAGACAACACAACAACCCATCCTGAAGATGGAAATTATCGACAATTGTGTTTTCACCCAACATTTGGTAGGTGGTGGCGAAGTCAGGGTATGTCTCATAGAGTTGGGGCCATCCAAATGTATCATGGCCACAAGAGTCTAGCACCATGGTGAGTGCAATGAATGGTGGTTTGCTAAGGCAATCAATGACGCAATTGGTGCTTCCTATTTTATACTTGATGTTGAGGTGGAATTGTTGCAAGTATGTGGACCACTTTTGATGGCAGTCATTCTGCAATTTTCCCTGTGTCTGCATGAACTACAGTGGCTTATAATCAGTGTGGATGATTGTCTCCTTCCCAAGAATGTAATGTCTCCACTAGCGGCATGCTTTCACAATGGAGTACATTTCTTTGTCGTAAGTAGGGTACTTACAGATAGTATCTGACAGTGTCTCACTATGATAGGCCACAGGGTGGTCGTGCTAAGTGAGAATGTCACCCACAGCATAGTCTGAAGCATCTGTCTTGATCTCAAAGGGATTTTGTAGGTATGGTAGTGAAAGTATTGGGGTTGAGCACAAGCATTGCTTTAAATCATCGAACACTTGTTGTTGGGACTGGCCCCACGCAAATTTTTCCTTACCACCACCCCTGTTTATTTGGCTGAGGGCCCATGCAATATGGGAGAATCCCAACACGAACCTCCGGTAGAAATTGGCAAGGCCCAAGAAGCTCTGAATCTCAGTGAGTGTTGTTGGGTCTAGCCAGTCACGGATGACTTGGATCTTGGTTGGATCCACATTTACGCCATGCTGATCAATGATGTAGCCCAGGTAATGGACCCTGTCCATGCTGAAGGATAATTTTTCCAAGTTGGCATATAGCTTGTGCTACCGCAGGGTGTGCAGAACCTATTGAATATGCTGCAATTGTTCGGCCCAAGTCTTGTTGTAAATTAGAATTTCATCCAGATACACCACTACAAAAGTATTGGAGGAATGGTTTCAGAATATCATCCATCATCCTCATGAAAGTGGCTGGAGAATTTTTCAAACTAAAGGGCATGACCAACCATTCAAAAAGGCCTTCCTTTGACTTGAAGGCGATCTTCCATACATCTGTTTGTTCTATCGGGACCTGGTGGTAGCCAGACTTCAAGTCAATCTTACTGAAGTATTTGGCCCCCGTGAGTTGATCAAGGAGTTCATCGATTCATGGAATCGGGTACCAGTTTCTGATTGTTATTTTATTCAGAGCCCGGTAATCAATATAGAGTCGCCAGGTTCCATCTTTCTTTTGTATCAGCACGATTGGGCTCCCACAAGGTGATGAGTTGGGGAAAATGTGCCCCATGTGGAGTAGTTCTTGGATCTATCGCTTGATCTCCTCATTCTCTAACAAAGAGAAATGATAGACTAGCCCATTGGGTAGCATTGTGCGGGGGGTCAGATCGATGGGGTGCTTGACCTGGTAGTGTAGAGGTACCCCTACAGGTGAGGAGAAGATATCTGAGTATTCTTTCATGACCTTATCTACTTTCTTTTGATGTGTGGAGAGGTCGGTTGCAGAGACCCTATATGTGGCTGTGATATTTTGCTTATTCTGAGAGCGAATCATGAAGAAGACAAACTTCCCTGTCTAAGAGATGACCCTCCTTCATTTCTTAGCAAATATCAAGGAAATAGAACTAGGTGGGACTGCCTTGGGTATCCTGTACAATTTCCTGTTCAAAGTATTAATAACATTACGAGGCCTAGACTCATATACAACAAGAATTTTCCATAAATAAGGTTGGCCCAAAATAACATCACAAACTTCAAGAGGAGAAACATCACACAATACCTCATCTTTGAAGGGCTTGATGTCGTACGACAGTCGGCACCGTTGGTTGACGCAGATATCGCTTCCTTGGCAGAGCCATCCAATGGTGTAGGGTTGTGGGTGTGGCGTTGTTGGCAGGGCCAGACGACCTCTGTTGAGATGAGGTTCTTCTTGTTACCGCTATCAACAATGAAGTGCAACAGGGTGCCTTTTACCCACATTTGTGAATGGAAGAGGTGCTCTCCTTCTTCTGGCTCGTTTGGTTCACCAGGTTGGAGCTTGGTGGTAGAAATGGTGGCACTGGGTTCCACGTCAATGATCTGTCTTCCCCTTTATAGTTTTGGCTCAGAGTCATAATCCGCATTTGATTCAAAGGCTTTCACTTCGGCCACCAACAACTACTTCGAGCGGCAGTCAACAGTGTTATGCCAAGGGCTCTTATGGAAGTCGCACCACTTCTCGGTATATTTATTTTTCTTTCCAGTGTCCTTCTTTGCTTACGTATTTGACTGGTTGTCCTGATACTGTCCATATTTGATCTATCCTTTGTTCGGTGGGTTGGGGCCGCCCTTTTCTAGCTTTTGTTGTGAGGGGTTCCCAGGCCCAAATTGTCGCATCTTTTGTTTGAGCTTATGCTTGATTTTGACGGCATATCGGTAGGTTGTGCCCAAGGATGATATGTCTATAAATTCCATTTCAGTTTGTATGTATCTATGCAGAGCGTCGTGATACTTGAGCACTAGATGTCACTCTGGATCTTTGATACCCAACTTGGTGCGCAAGGTATGGAAGATATTTGTGAAATCTGGCACTACTTGGTCTCTTTCTTGCCGCAGTGTGGTCCATTTGGTATATAGGTCGTCATAACTTCCGATAGGGTAGTATTGTTCCTTAATAGCATCCCTGAAGGATTCCCAGGTGGTCGTGACTGAAAATAATGAGGTTTCCTCTGTTTCCTTTTGCTCACAGAAAGTTTCCCACCAATTTTTGACATGGGGAATGACTTTGAGGAGTGCAAAAGTAATATTTTATCTATTCGAAAAGTTATGGACAGAAAAATACCCTTCTAGTATATTCAACCACTTTTCTACAGCATCTGTGTCTATCTGACCTTCAAATATATGAATATCAAATTTTATTTGTACCTTGAAGGGGGTGGTGCCTCCGTTCAAAGAATATGTGTCTCCTGTTGGTAGCCGCCAAAGGATTTGCGTGAAACTATCCATCATCTCATTCCTCTGTTGCGTGAGGGATTCCTCAATCAACAGTTTGAAAGGATCTCTTGTCCCATCATATTTCTTTTCTCCTTCCATGGGAGGTCACTTGGGAGTGTGAGAGCTTTTGTCCTCAAGAGAAACAAGTTCGAGACCCAACTCTTTGTACTCCGACCTCATTGGGGACATGCATTAAGACGACAAGGAGCAGACCGCTCTGATACCACCGATCCGGATTTTATGAGAAGAACAAAATGAATACAGATTATTAATAGGTTCTTAACACAAAATAACAGAGATACAATAAAACTAGTTTTCTATTCAATAATGAAATAAGTTGAAACTGTAAAATGCAGCGGAAACAAGCTTGTTGGAATGGTGGCGACTTATCTCTGAGAAGAGATGTGATGGCAGCGCACATTCGCAAGAAGAAGATTACAATGAGGCTCTGAAGGCCTTTTTACAATAAGAAAGAATTCCAAAAACCCTAGACATCCAAAAACCTAACCCTAGGAGATGAAGCACCAAAAGTCATGTGGGCCCCATTTGGGTAAGTTAGTACATCAACTTCCCAGGGTCGTAACTTTTGCATATGATCTTCGCTTTAGGTGTGTGATAGCCCGTTGGAAAGGTATCATCAAGGAGATTCATTTTGGGGGCTCAAGTATTCTTTCAGCTATCATTGAGGAGATCGATCCCGAAAAACCTTCATTTAGGCCCTCAAAATGGCCTCGGAAGTTAAAACTGCTAAAAATAGTAAATTGCCAAAATTATTAGAAAACTGTTTTGAGCTAGTTGGAAAAGGTAGGTGGCCACTGATATCCATCTGGATCACTTGTATTTCTGTTAACTCCCCTTAATAATATTGTAAATTCTTGGTTATGTTGTGCTTCCTGTTGATGCAGCTATGTTTGTAGACTTGCCAATTCTTCATGAATCCCCTGGTTCTCTTGCTAAATTTCATGATGACGAGCATCTGAGCGTTCCTCCTCCCTTATGACATCGATGTGTAGTGCGCAAAGATGTTCTTGAAGCTCCTCTATAAGACAGTTTAGACAAGAGCAGGTTGTTCTTGATCTTGTCCACATGTTGGTGTAGAAGCTCAGGAGCAAGAAGGTCGAACAGGCGTTGATCATACAAATCAAGCAGGCACTGAAGAAATGAAGAATCCAGATGGAGCGAGTAGGGAAAGAATACCAACCAGAATGAAATTCGAATGCCCTGAAGAGCCAATAGAATGCATTGGAAAAAAGTCGGGGAATCCATGAGTGTTGAGGCGATGTTCCCTTGAAGGCATCCAGGGAAACCCATGAGTAGAAATGACTTCACACAGAATGAAAATATAGGGGTGACGCCATAAGCATACGGCTGAACATCATGGAATGTAAGTGAATATCCACTATTTTAAAGGCCAATATAGGTATTTTAATGAGGGACACATGGAGAGGGGAGGGAGGCATGTGGGAAGGGGAGGGGGGTAACATGACAAGGATGGGAGGGGCCCATTTGGGCAAGGGGAAGGAGCCCGCGAGGGATGAGAAATGGGGGAAGAGGGGAAAGGAGGGGAAGAAAGGGGGGGAGAGGAAGGTTAGGGGTGGGGATGAACAGGTGAGAGGCAGGGGGTAGAAGGAATCATTCCTTAGTTGTGAGAGGGGGACAGAAAGTATTGACTAGGTTAGGGAATCCAATCATTAGAGGAGTTTTGATTGCTAACGAGGTGGATTTGTTCTAAGGATTTTGCAAGTTTAGATAGGTGATCTGCTTCAGTGTTTTGAGAGAGGAGGATATGAAAAAAGCGTATACTCATGAAGTGGTGTTTCAGGGTGTTTATTCGCGATCGAAGGCTGCTGGGAAAATGAGTTGTGGAGGTTGAAAGACCCAGTAGGTCCTTTATGACTATTTCGGAATCCCCTAGCACCACTAGATATCGGATGCTTCGCACATGAGCTATTTTTATACCCATGTACACTGCTAGAGTTTCTTCTCTATTGTTGGTATTTTTCCCCAAACCCCAAAGAAATTATGCTACCTTTTGTCCTTCAGAATCATAGATGACTCCCCCGAAACCTACCACCCATGGGTTACTTGTTGATGCTCCATCAAAGAAAAGTAGTAAAGTGTGTTTCTGTCTTTTCCATTGATAAAATTCATTTCTACTGAGGCGAAGCTACCATTCTTGCCTTTTGGTTTTTTGCCTGAGAGGAGTAAGGGGTGTGTTTGTGGGTCCCCGAATGTAATAAACCCAATATTTTTCACTATGTTCCAAAGTGCCCAGCAGATCATATCCAATTTATTTGAACTTGAATACTTCTACAATTAGTCCAAAATTTTTAGCAAAGATGCTATTCACTGGTGGAAGATTCTTGCAAAAAATGGCTTGATTGCGAGCTAACCAGAGTTCCCAACAAATGAATTTAGGGATTTTCCTCCAGAGAAGAGTGAATTGTTTCTTATTTTTGAAGCTGCCAGCATGTCTTTGTTTCCACGAGATGAAAAGATCATTCAAGTTCTCAGGGAGAGGAGGGGGATGAGAGAGCGGGATATAGATAAGATTCCAAATTTGGGTGGAGAAGTGACATTCGAGAAAGAGATGGGGGATAGATTCAGAAGTAGAAAGGCAAAACGGGTAGTGAGAGGGGCCTTGAATTCCACGTTTTAGGAGATTTTATGTAGTAAGGATTTTACCATGAACCAAAATCCAGCAAAAGGTATTTATTTTGGGCAGCGAGGGGCCAGACCAGATCTCTTTCCAGATCTTGGAGGAAGGAGGACCTTGTTTTTCGGAGAGAAAAAGAGTGTAGCCATATTTGACAGAAAATATTTTTCCACCCCAACTGCGGTATTCGGGTGAGGTCCGACTAGAGGGAGTGCAACTAGTAAGGTTATTGAAAAGGGTGGGGAAAAGGTGGATAATATGATCAGGGGTAATGGGTGGATTCTAGTTGATCTAGTCCCCATATGAATTCCACTAGAAAAAGTTCTTAAGAAGGGAGAGATTGTTTGAGGAACGCCAGTCTTTGAGAGGCCGGAGAGTCAATAGGTTGTTCAGGAGTTCATGGTCTAGAATGCGATCTGACCAAATGTTAATTTTCTCTCCATTTCTCGAGGTCCGGGAGAGTTTGGCTTTGATTAAGGAGGAGGAATTTTTTAGAACATGCCAAATCGGAGAACCAGGGAGGGAGGGGATGGAACCATCGAAACAACATGGTCTGGAGGAGTTAAAATATTTTGCAAGAAGTGTTTCTTTCCACCAATCGGTATTACCTGTGATTAAACGTCAGGCAAGTTTTTCTCCCAGAGAGGTATTCATTAGTGTAGGATCCATGATGGTGAGTCCTCCTTTACTAAGGGGTTGGTAGACTTGTTTCCAATTAAGAAGACGAAATTTTTTTGTGTTCGTTTTCACACCAGCCCAAAGGAAACTTTGAAGTGCTCTAGATATTTTATCCATAATACCTTTGGGGGCTAACAAACCTGAACATTGAAAAATGGAAAGGGAAGAGAGGATTTATTTGATAAAAATAGTTTTCCCTGCAGGGTTAAGCCAGCATCCTCCCCAATTTTGTATACTTTCTTAATTTTTCCCAATGACTTCTTGCCAAGCAAAAGAACCGTAATTTCTAAGAAAAAATGGCATTCCCAAATATTTGAAGGATTTCCAAGTTGTAATAAAGGGGAAGCCAAAAATTCTGGTGATTTGATCTTTTAGGTGCCCTGGAACATGCCACCCATATATCTTGCATTTAGATATGTTCAATTTACCACCTAAGGTCGCTAGGAAGGAATTGAGAACTTTTTGGAATTGAATGGATATACGCATAAAAGTTGATCCCAATAGGAGAGTATCGTATGTAAATTGTGAGTGGTTTATTTCCTTGACCCCTCTCGTTATAAGTAAAACAGGGAGTTTTCCTTTTCTTTGTTCCTCTTCCACTTTACGACTGACAGAGTCTGCAAGCAAGATGTATAGAAAAGAGGATAGGGTACATCGTTGACGAAGACCTCTACTGGCCTCAAAGAAATGTGAGGGTCACCCGTTGAGGAGAGAGGAGATCCAGGGTGCACTGATGTAGGCTCTGATCCAATTAATGAAATTTTCAGAGAAACCATATGCTTTGAGAACTGAGAAAAGGAAAGAGTGCTTGACCCGGTCAAAATCATTTTCCATGTCGAGTTTAACAACCATTCCTGAAACTTTAGATTTCTTGTGAGAGTGAATGGCTTCCTGAACTATCACAATATTGTATGTTATCTACTTATCCTTTAAAAACCCACCCTGATTTTCTGATATTAATTTTGATAACAGGGGATTGAGCCTAGTTGCAATGATCTTGGTGAGAATTTTGTATGAGGAAATGCAAAATGAAATGGGACGGAAGTGAGAGAAATTGGAAGGGTTGGACTCTTTGGGAATTAGAGATAAAAAAATGGAATTTGTTGCTCCTCCAATTTTATGTTTGTGAAGGGTATAATTTAGCATTTTCTTCAGGTCCTGCTTGATAATGTCTCAAAAGGATCGATAAAATCTGATTGAAAATCCATCAGGTCCAGGGGATTTGTCAAGATCCAAGTTCCAAACTACTTTGACTATTTCTTCTTTTGTTATATCCTTGACTAAGTGATTGTTTTCATGCTCTGAGACTACGCTTGGGATATTGGCAAGCATGTCAATAACATCTGCATTTGTTTCTTCATTGTTTGGTTGCTGATATAAATTGTTGAAGTGATGAAAGGCCTCCTCTTTGACTTGATCAATGGTGTCTAGTTGTTGTCATGCATTTGAGGTAATAGAGGTAATTATGTTTTTTTTCCTTCATGATTGAGCTTGCTTGTGGAAGAAGGAAGTGTTTGAATCGCCCACTTTTATCCGGAGGCTTATGGATTTCAACCACCGGTGTTCTTATTCTTTGTGCAAGGTGTGTTGAAGTTGTTGTTTTTCTTCTTTTTCGTGATTCAACAACGATTCTATAACCATTTCTTTTTCAATCTGTAGTTGGACTTTCCTGAGTTGCTCTATTTTTTCTTTCTTTTCTTGATGTGGTGGAATGAACGAGTTTTTCACCCATTCTTTAAGTGTTTGTTTAAATACTTAAAGCTTTCTTTCCCAAATATAATTCAGAGATACAGAGAAGGGAGTGATCCATGCATTTTTAACTAGAGGGAGGATGGCTTGGTTTTCCATCCAAAGTTGGTTGAAATGAAAAGGGAGAGGGTCGAAGTTTTCGGGAGTCTAGAAGGAGTGGGAGATTGGTTTATGGTCTAAGACTGCGAAGGGGAGGATGAGAAAGGAGATGTCATGGGGGTAGAGGAGAATGTTACTATTAATGAGAAAACGGTCAAGGCGAGCTGCTATATAACTAAGGCAGAGCGTCTATTGTTCCAAGTGTACTTTCCTTTTGAGGGTTTGATGTCTTGCATGTCCCAATCTGATATGAGGTCAGAAATATTTTCAAAGAAAGGATCTCTAATTTTTATGCCCCCTTTTTTTTTCCTTGGGTTGATATGGGTATTAAAATCTCCCCCAATTATGTAGGTGGAGAGTTCTAAGGAGTTTCTGAGCTCAAATAGGGAGTTCCAGGTAGTCATTTTGTCTTTATAAGAGTTGGGAATATAGACATTGACTACAGAGATGCTATTATTAGTATACTTATTTTTTAATACAGTTAAAAGCCAACTTTGAGTTTCCAGAGTTACCTCGAGAGTCCAAATTTTCTCGTCCCATAGTGTTGCGATGCCACCTGAGGCACCTTGAGAGATAATAGTTTCCCCACCTGTAGCTTTGAAAAATTTATTTGTTGCTTCTAGAAGAGAAGAAGCATCCATTTAGGTTTCCTAGAGAAGAATAACCGAGGGATAGTCCATTTTGTTTAGATCTTTTAAATCTTCATCTTTAGATTTGTTGTCGAAGCCTCTGCAATTCCAAGAGAGAAAATTCATTAATGGGGGTGGAGGAGGCCCAACTTCCATAGGTCGGATGATCTGATCCTTTGGTTCTTGTTTTTCGTGTTGATGTGTATATGGAGTTTTCTATAGTTTGCTACTTTCCTTGTGCTTTTTCTTTTGAGGTTGCTTCCTCTCTAACTTCCTTATTTGTTCTTCAACTCGATTTTCTTGGCTTTTCTAGTGGAATTTCTCCTTCTTATTTTTCTTGAGTATGGAAAGCTTGTGAGGGAGGGTCTTCGTTTCCCTGTTGTACTGATCCTTGCATTCCCTCCATGGAAGGATCATCTTCATCTGAATCGGCTATTGAACCAACTAAGATTGGGGCAGAGAGAGGGGGCGGATCCAAATCTGTA
>ML817172.1:105524-119585 GCA_009831015.1 Picea engelmannii | reverse complement strand
TTCCAACCACACATCACATTGGTCACATGACGATTGTCCGGGCTTCGAAAAATCAGGTGAGGGTTTGGTTAAATTGCTGAGGGTTTCATTAGGTAGTTTGATCCTAGGGTAGCTAGGATTATTCTTTAGGAAAGGGGGCAGATTAGAAATGAAATCATAAGGTGGCTCGGAGCACAGACCCTGTGAGTAAGGGTACTCACTAGCTAGGAAGTGTTCTATGTCAGAGTCCGAATCCTCACTAAGGACTATGGGCTTCTGCTCAACACTAGGTTTAGGCTTATTCCTAGCCATACTCGAGATAAGCCAAGCATTATTTTTACCTTTTCCATGAACAGTAGGGTTACCTCTAACCTTTTTGCTCACAGGATTTTTTACAGCCTCAACCTTCTCAGTTATAATGTCGGGTAAGTCAACATCAGGGTCGGCCGAGGGTTTAGGAGAAGGCAGTAGGAAATGGAAGGGCACGAGTGGCCCAACCTTAGCTTCATTAATCATAGGCTTGTCAATCTGGACAGGGTCTGTATCATCAAAACCATTTCGAGAGATAAAATCTCGCCAGCTATCACCGTGGCGATTCAAGTGATGAACAACAATGAGCCTGATTAGGCCATGGTGGAATAGGCTACTATCGGCCTTTTCTCTTTTAAACCTTTTTGACATTTTGTATAGGCTACGCTGGAAATAGAAAGGCATATTCAATGGATACCCTATAAAATTCATTAACAGTCGCAGGTGGTAGAGAAAAACAAGTCCATATCGACCCTCACAGGTCACGAATTGTTTAACCACCATCAAAAGGTCATGCCATTGTGGTTTAAGCATGGAAATGGGCATACCTCTGTCACAGGATGTGACCTTTCACGAGATGAATAGTAGTGGCCATGGCACCTCTTCCACTTTTGAATTTTTAAACCAACGCTGGCCCATGGATGCTAACCCGGTGGCAGAGCTAATGAAATATTCACTGATTTCCAATTGAACGTCACCCACCTTGGCTCTACAGCCATCCAAAGTCAAGGCGAACTGTTGTGCAAAAAATAAATTAAAAACCTCAAACCTCTGCATGAAGGTGATCCAACCGCTATCCTCTAATTCTTTCTGGGCATTGTCGAACAGTAGCAAGGCTTGGCTACCGTTCGGCTCAATTCACACCACCGGTGCCATGGAGCCAAGGACACGGTGAATGAGCCAGGGTTTGAATCATAGCATACACAGGAGTAGAGTGCATGCAAGGTTACCCAAGCTAACAGAGGTGAAACAAGGATAAGGGATAGGCATTAATGACATCGTGCGAAGGTGGTGGAGCTATTTCTGCCATTCAGAATAGTCATTGCTAATGGTACAACCGTCGACGCTTATAGTTGTTCAACCCACTATAGTATAGTTCAACATTTATGTCACTTGCACAACCAATGAAATCAATGGTAAGTGTATAAACCAATGCGTGCAATCAAAGTTATCCATAGTTTTAAACACCCAACATACAAATCGAAACCAATACCAAGTGTTGGACCAATGTTCCAATGCGTTTTGAACTAGGTGTCATATCAAATGAAATATATCAAGGGTTTAACCATAACACTTATATATCTTTATGAAACCGAGTAGATCAAATCAAAGAACATATAAATCCAATTGCCAATGAATCACAAACTTAATCACTCATGAAACGAAACTACATGATCAATCAAAGATTGTCAAATGAGTGCAGATCAAAAGGTCTTGCCAACTGTATAATGATAAGTAAAATGTAAGCACAATAGGCATATCAACAAGGAGGATAACGACAGTTCAAATAATGATTTTAATGCGACTACGAAAGACCAAGTTTTCATGCTTACAGTCTTGAAAACAAAAACAAAGGTAAATGTGCAAATGTCGCAAAAATAAAAGTGTCGTTTATTTGAAAATTGCGACGAAAAATTGATGTTTGCAAAACATTGGTGTAGGTATCTTATTAGTCAGTGGAAAATGTGAATTGGCTGCCAACACCAATCCATACAAATAAAGTAGTCATAAGAACTATGTTGTATGATGTTCAAATATTCCTTAATGTTAGTTCCATTAAAGTTTATAGAACCTGTTGGGATCTTATTTTTGATGTATAGACGTTGCACACGCTACCACAGAGTCATATAACCAAACAAAACAAGGGAAAAGAAGGCTAAGTGAAAGAACACGCAACAGGAAGGTTTTGGAACAAAAACTAGTTG
Organism: Picea engelmannii; assembly: GCA_009831015.1. Classification (NCBI taxonomy): domain Eukaryota; kingdom Viridiplantae; phylum Streptophyta; class Pinopsida; order Pinales; family Pinaceae; genus Picea; species Picea engelmannii. The sequence goes on along the minus strand of ML817172.1, from coordinate 117,372 downwards.
GAGGATAGCGTACAACCATTTAGTCCCCTAAGCTTCACTGGTAAGTCCCTTGAGCTTCACTTAGTCCTTCAAAGAATTCAGGATATGTTGTTTACTGATGTTTGTAATCCGAGATTAATCTTAGTAGTATGTTCTAATCATGTCCATTTTCTTTAGTCCAATCGAGGGCACAAACCTATCAGAATACCTTTGTCATGTTGTCAAATTGATAAAGACCTCGAAGAATACAACCAAGTAGAAGAACTTAGAAACCTAGATATCAAATAAACTGTAGGTACTAGGGAGATCCAAGACATCATACCCATTTATACTTGTAGCTCCTATAATCATCCCCTGAAGTTTTGGAAAATAAATATAGGGAGTGAAGAGCACTTAAAGATAGATTCTATAGGAGAGTACTAGGATGGGAAAGCCATGAATGAAGTCCAAATCCTGTTGTGAGAGTATGAGGACTTCTTCCCAAAAAACACTCTTAGAAATGAAAGGCATAAAATGAGGCATGGGGTAGATGAAGATTGAGTAGAAACCTGATTCAAGACCTGCCAAGGACAAACCGTATCATCTCAATCCAAAGGTAAAAGACAAGGTAAAAAAGGAAGTGGAAAAAATGTTGGCAGGATGACTGATCTTCCCAATCAAAGAAGCAGAGTGGGTTAGCCCCATAGTAATATAGAGAAAGAAGAATATAGAAGACATCCAGGTCTATGTTTAATATAGGATTCTGAATTCTCCATGTGTGCATGATCCGTTTCTGACACCCTTCAATGATGAGGCGTTAGATAAATTTATGGGGAAAGAAACTTATTCATTTATAGATGGATTCTCGGGGTATCAACAAGTCATAATTTTATAAGAAGACATAAAGAATACCAGATTCATAACTAAGTGAGGGTCATTCACATACAATGTAATGCCTTTTGGCTTAAAGAATTCCTCCGTAGTCTTCTCCAAGATTTTTATAGAAGCATTTCATGACTTCATACACAAGTTCCTAAAAGTCTACATGGATGGCTAGAATGTATATATTTTTTTGAAGGATCATGTAGGGCTACTATTATTGATGTTCGATATATTCCAGGAATTAAAAATATCTCTAAACCTTAGGAAGTGTAGTTTCTACATACTGCATGACAACCTACTAGGCCACATTGTTTTTCGAGAAGGAGTCCTGGTGGACCCAGCTAAATTTACAATTATCCTGAACATGCCACCACCTACAAGTGATAAAAATTTTCACTCGATGCTTGGGAATACAATATACTACCGTTGGTTTATCAGAAGATATGGCAGTATTACATCACCACTAGAGAAACTACTAAAGAAGTTTGAATCATTCAGGTGGACAGCTGAATGTGACAAAGTGTTTGATATCCTCAAAGAAAAACACATCATTGCACCCATTATTTTATACCCCAACTGGGAGATTTAATTCCATGTACATGTGGATGCATCAGGTATTTCCCTGGGAGACATTTTAGTGAAACTAGGAGAATGGAATATGAATCACCCTATCTACTTTCCTAGAATAAAACTTTCTCAATCCAAACACAACTACACAAAAATCGAAAGGGAAGGTCTAGCTATGATTTATCCCTTGGAAAAATTTAGAAACTATTTACTAGGCTCTCATTTAAAGTTTTTCACTGACCATTCTGCATTGAAGTATCTAGTCAATAAGTCAGTCCTTTAGGGAAGGATTTGCAGGTGGCTCTTACTCTTTTAGGAATTTTCATTCGAAGCAATTGTTAATCCTGGAATATGTAATGTAGGTCTGGATCACCTATCAAGACTAGAATCAGGAGAAAGTGGAGGATAAGTGGACAATTGAATCCTTGATGCAGACCTATATTGTATCAAAGCCATCCTAGAGTACCTTGAAGACATTGTTTCCTTCCTTAGCTCAAGGGCATGTCCAAAACATTATTCTGAAACTCTGAAACAACACCTGATGATTCGAGAAGCAGACTACCAACTGATTGTGGGAAAAATCTATAATATGGAATTGGATAACATTCTCAAAAGTTGTGTCCTAACCCATGAGAGGCAAGATATCATATGGGAATGCTACAATGGAGTTGCAGGAGGACATGTTGGAGGGAAATATACAAAAAAAAAGGTACTTCAATATAGGTTATAGTGGTCAATGTTGTTCAAACATGTTAAATATTATGCTAGATATTGCGCCATTTACCAATGAATATGGAAGCCATCACACCAAGATGAATTACCTCTTCAGCTGGTCAGGGAACCACATTCAAATGAGAATTGGGTTTTTGACTTTATTGGACTAATTAATCTTCCCTCCAAGCATTCAAAAGATAGATATATCATCACCCCAATTGCCTCTCTCATGTGGTGGGATGAAGCAGAGTAATTTCAGGATTGTTCAATAGATACAATGACTATATTCATATTTGAAAACATTATTTCCTAGTTTGGGTGTCCTAGGAGCCTGACCAGTGATCAAGTTAGTCACTTTATCAGTAGCACAATTACAACAATGATGAAAAAATTTCTCATCCAATACCCCAAAATAAGTCCTTATCATACACAAGCTAATGGAACAGTCGAGGATTTCAACAAGATTCTGGAGAGAGGACAGACAAAGGTGTTTTTTGAAAACATGGAGGAATGGGATGATCGAGGTCCAACAATATTATGGGATTAGAGGACTACTACAAATAAGCTATGTAAGTATACCCCATTCCAGTTGGTCTGTGGTAAAGAATTTGTATTACCTGCAGAGTTTATCATCCCTAGTCTCTATATAGCATAGGCTACTCATATGATGGAGGATGAATCAGTTGCGCAAAGGATTGCAGACTTGCAGGAATGTGAGGAAGAAAGATTCTTAGTTGATTTTCATCATTTAGTGGAAAAATCTAGGTAGGAATATTGATATGACAGACACATTAAGTCCAAGAGGTTTTCACAAGGGGATACATTATTCCTCTATGAAATTAGTTATCAAAAGCATCCCGACAAGTTTCACATGCATTGGTTAGGTCCATTTCTAGTTGCTGAAATTTGATAGCCTGGTGTAGTCAAACTAGCACAACTGGATAGTATCCTTCAACTAGGGTGGGTGAATGGTGCATGCTTGAAGTCCTACATTTACTACACTTGACAGAGGGAGTGTTGTTCCATTCCAAGGGATTTTGTATAGTATTTATATTTTAATCATCTGTTGTAAAATATTTTTTGTTTTGATTCATCTTCTTTCTTAGCTTTAATAGTGTCGACGTGTTCTTAGTGGTGCCATGACATATGTTTTTTCTCAATATAATAGTTATACCTTTTCATTTGTGTTTACTCAACATCGTGTTTTCATATGAGTCACCAATCCACTCAATAATACACATAAACCGTCGACGAATCACATTATGGTCAGGGGGAGGATCAAATATGGAATTTATTAACGATTAAGTGTTAATCATGTCACATCCAATTGTAAACCTTAGGTTAACTGCAAAAGAATGTCAGAAAGTCCCATAAAGTCTTAAAATTCCATGTACGAGCATATTTTGTCAATATTCTCAACCGGTAAAACGATAAGTCCTACATGTTGGCCACATGTTGGTCATGCCACCCATTAAAGTTAGGACACATTCACATATTTTACCCCATTATCAGTCCGATTGGATGTTCACGACATAGATTTCATTGCTAGCCTAATTACCTGATCAATTATGACCAATTACCAATTTACCCAATCACCTCATCTATAACACCCTGTAATCTTGTTGTGAATGGCACACTGTTAACTTAACTTCCCTCTATCCTTGAGCTTCAAGTACCCTAGTACATTATGAGAAGCCTCTTTCTGAATTTAGTGTGGTTACTAGTGCTTCATATTGAAAATGTAGAGAATAGAGGGAGGACGAATCTCGGTCTCCAAATAAGTAGTCCTAGATGATCCATATGATCCAATAATTGAGGTGTTGGGTGATATCAAGGGGAATTTTGAGCACACGAAACTCCTTGACCTCGATCTCACAGATACAACATTATTTCCACATATGAACATCGATGTGTTCTGGGAGTTTGGTTCTGAGCCAACAGGGGAGGTGTAGTTCATCCCAAATCCTGACTTTATTAACCTGTTCAACTCCACCATCATGAACCTCTGGGATGTTCCAGTGTTCAAGACCACTAGCGAAGTTGCACGATGCACCAAATTCATAATGAAGAAAGTGCATGATATGAGTTTATGGCTTGATATGAGATATACCATGCACGCAAAGGATATCCATCATCTTACAGGACTATCATTGGAAGGGGAGGATGTTTCTGAAGGATTCCAAGGGTCGGGGAGGCATGAAAAAAAGAAGGGATAAATTATCTTGTGAGAAGAATTCGATACCCAGCTTGGGGGTTTTACAATGAAAATTGAGCCATTTTTTTCCAGAAACGGTGAGAATGGCCTACTATGTAATTTATAGCAAGGCCATGTGCTCATATTACAAGGGAAAATGCACGTTGGATTCCCTCACAGTGGAATATTTCTGTGCAAACGGTGCAATCTTTAACTGGTGTAGTTATCTATTGGAGGAATTCCTCATTTCTTGTGACGAAGTTCAGGAAAAGGGCGACACCTTCAATTATGAATACCTTCTTCTAGCCTTTACAATATTGAAGTGGCGACAACCCTTGGGAAGACAACTAGCACTTGTAGACAAAGGGCACCTCACAAAGATGTTTGAACCTTGGCATGCAAGGTCAGACTCCGAGAATATGGAATTCAACAATGTTGCATTCTTGAAATGGTACACTCAATTTATTGATGCTACCCAAAGGATGTGCATACCACAAGAAGTCCTGAATATGAACACGAGAAATATCTCATTCGCCTTGAATTTCCACAACACTTTTTTCTGTCCAAGAAACGCAAAGCCATCCGATTTTCACATGAGGCCATTACCATTCTATTTGGATGAAGAAAAATTAGATAAAGAGGTATTATCATGGCCGAGAGTTAAATGCAACCCACACAAGTTGGGAATTCATTACCTTTTGTTGTCATAATTTTTGAAGAAGAAGAGTTTCATAGAGGAAGCGGGGTATGTTGGCAAATGTTTAATAGATAGCGTATGCTTGTCATTGATGGAAAGTACAATAGTGAAGATGGCAGGATCAAAATGTTCATCGATGGACAAACATGAACAATGTAGGCTCAGGAGGAATTAGTGCAGAGTCGAAATTCTTCCAAGTAAGAAGGATGTGTAAACTTGGAGGAGAAGCATCGATGATCGTTGGATCCCATCCAAAATTCCTGACAGCATGAGGGCCATCAGATATGAATAAAAACAAGAAGAGCACGTGCTGAAGAGAAGGATAGATCTCAGGCATTAGATCTGAGCGAACTCGGAAGATCATGAGTGGAAGAGCCGAGGATTTGGTGTTCAAATTCGTGAGGTGCGAGGACGCAAGGCGGCGAAGTGGCGAGAAGATCAGGACCGTCCATCTGGGAAGGACGCGTGGCATAGATTGGAGAGATCTCATGAACTCGGGGGTTCATAGGATAAAGGCCCAAGTATTGGGTGTTCAAAGTCACGAGGCGCAAGGACGCGAGGCGACGAAGTGGCGAGAAGATCAGGACCATCCATCTGGGAAGGACATGTGGCAAAGATCGGAGAGATCTTGCGAACTCGGGGGTTCGCAGGATAAAGGCCCAAGTGTTGGGTGTTCAAATTCGCAAGGCACGAGGACGCGAGGTGGCGAAGTGGCGAGAGATTTATAGCCGTCCATCTGGGGGGAAAGGTGGCAAGAGATCGAGAGATCTCACGAACTCGGGAGTTCGCAGGTTGAGATTCCAAACATTGGGTACTCCAAGTCGCGAGGTCGCGAGGTAGTGAGAGAAGGCCATCGGATCCGGATAACAGGAGGACCATTGGATCTGCGGGTGAGAGATTGTCATCTCGCTGACTGGAAAGTCAAAGGAACAACGAGATGCAAGATTGTGATTTAATCAAGGACCGTTGGATCAAGAGGATGCGTGGCGAAAGATCAGAGCACCATAAAGCTCCATCTCGGAGTCTCGTCTATCGCGACTTGGAGTGAAGAAAATCTGCATCTTAGGATCAGTGAGATGCGATATCACGATAAGATCCTGACCATCAATACATCAAAAGATATGGACTGTTGATCTGAGCTCCATCTTGGAGTCTCGTCTATCGCGACTTGGAGTAACAAAAATCTCCAACGAAGGAACAACGAGATGCGAGATCCCGATGAGATCAGGACCGTTGATTCACCAAGATCAGGAACCATCCATCAGGTTCGATGAAGATCAAGAGTTCTACGATCTTAGAGAAGACGAAGAGTTTCAAACTGCCAGAGAGACTGAGGAATCTCAGGATAACATACAGTGATGCTGGACACGCGGGGCGAACCACCAGAGAAGCTAAAGAGTCAGGATGATAATTAGACAGAGCACTCGAGAGGTGGAGGATAATGGTGGAGAGTCAACATGCAGAGGATTGTGAACACTTCATGCACAAGGTGCACAGAAGCTATAAATACACGGTACAGAGAAGAGACGGGGTTGCAGCTGCTGTGAGAGTTTGTTGTGGTTGTTGTTGTTGAAGGTGATTCTTGTATGAAGAAGGAGGAGAGTGCAGCAGCTGAATGGCACAGAAGAGGATCTGTGTAGTGAGTGGACATGGCGTATAGAGTTAAAAAGTAGAAGAATAGATAGCGCAAGTCATGTGTCCAGGAAGGCAATGAGGTAGACAGAGAAACGAGATGCAACAGAACAATGATAAGTCAGGTAAGCCATTGTTGAACATTATATCACTGTAATAAGTTTCAAAAGAAAAGATTTATATTTCAGGGTGGTTGGGAGGTGCTAGGGAGGAATGTTGTCCTCAGAGGTTCAAGTGGGTGCTTGAACACAGGGAGTTGGTGCTTCCTTCTAGTTGGTGCTAGAGAAACGAGGGAGTTGGTGCTTCCTTCTAGTTGGTGCTAGAGAAAACAGAGAGTTGGTGCTCTCAGCAAGTTGCAGCTTGCAAAACAGAGGTTGTAGCCTCATTATGAGTTGGTGCTCATATGTATGATAATGTAAAGAATGTAACTATTACTTATCATATATAGAAAAGGATGTTTTTACCCTGTATGGGTTTCCTCAGGAAATATTTGTCTTTGTGTTTCTCATATATGTGACTGATGCTGATTGTGCCATTGTTTATTTTCCTACATTATTGTGATCATCATTTAGTGTTTCAGCAAAAATTTTAAAAGAAGCATAATTGTTTAAGCTCAGGTATAACTGATTCACCCCCCCCCTCTCAGTTGTCCAACAGGGTAGAGTACGGAAACGTAGAATTGTTGTGAAAGTATACAACACCATAAGACTTAGAAGAATAGGAATAAAACCAGTTGTAGTTCCCCAAAAGGACCTACCCAGATGCCCCAAGCTTCTGGATGAGGTGGTATTCTCAGGTAAGACCGTTAATGATATTCTAGATGCTTCCTTTATAGGTGAGGTTCCTGCTAAAAATCCCAAAACCAGGGTTTCCCATGACGTCATCCAGCCAAAGTCATAAAAACGCAGCCCGTATTGAGTGCTCTACCTCGCACCCAGGAAACCAATCATGTTGCACACAATGTTATTCATATTTTTGATGACCTCTAGCCAAACCCTAGGATGTATTCCACTGTAATTTCTCTTCCAATTAAACTCCCACTCGAAGCCATAGTCACATCCAATGAGCTAGCTGAATTTCTGACGCTGCTGCTAGTAGGCTTGATCTGAGCCTCTACTAATCACTTGGAGCAATGATTTCAACAAGACGAAAAGAAAAGTGAATTATGTTGAAAAGAAGAGTTGTTGGAACAAATGAAAAGGACACATGAGGAGTATTTAAAACTCCATGCGAAGCACAAAATGGAGAAAATGAAGGAGAAGTTAACAGAGGTTTCGTTGACCTTCAGGAAAGAAACACCTCAGCTGCCAGAGTTCAGTGCAACTGAAGAGCCAGAGTAGAAGCTTGAATTATTCCAGGAAGCATGGGAGATGCAGGCATATCAAGTAGAACAAATCCATGATCAGTTGGAGGGAATGAAGCTAAAGGCTGAGGCATAACATAAAGACCTCCAAAAACAACTAGAAAGGGTTGTCCTGGATGGAAACACTTCTAGAGATGTGTTGCATAAGAAGACTGTTGAGTGTACTTCCATATTCAATTAAGTCAGTGATTGGATGGGTGTGATAACTCGACAAAACCAAGCACTGGACAAATTATTCATGAAAATCCAAACCCTTAATGAAGAATCTCCCTCAACACAGGGTCCTCTATCAAAACAAGGGACATTTTATGATATTCAACATGTTAGAAACACTTTGAATTCCCTTTTTGAAGCTTAAACAATGGCCAAGAAGGAATTAAGATCATTTCTACCAACAATACAAAGTGAATACCTCTATATGCATCAGGTGGAGACACTAGAATATGCAAAACAAAATTCTCTCATTTCATCAAATCCAAAAGGGTTCAATACCAGTGCAGTGAAATAATTTGTCACAAAAGCATCATTTCTTTCCAGGAAGTGGAAAGACAAAATTGAAAATTTTCAAGAGGTTAAGGAGAAAGCATTGGAACTAGTACCAGAGTTGGTCCCTTTGTTTGAAGGAGGCAAGGAAGAAAAATATTAATTCAGGGATGGAATAAGGCTACTGTTACACATTATTTTGGTTGCCTCAGGGATCCATTGACAAACATGTGTTGATGTTCCCAAAAATATTATTTTTCCATGAGGAAAGTGACTGGATGTTTCCTCTCAAAAACCCTATTCAAGAAGGTTGTCGCAGGCTGCAAAAGGCACCGGGTGTAACGATGCTTGATTTTCTCTCCCAGCTCTAGAGTTGGACTGCGACATCTCTGTGGGATGCACTATAGCTAGGGTGTGATGATGTCAAAAGCCAAGGAAAAGTCAAACTTCATGAAAGTTCTAGAAGGGGATATTCTAGAAGATGAGGTGGCATTTGAATGGTTTGGATCTTACTGGCTTCTCGGATTTGGTGGGATCATCCTAATATCTTCAAACCATCTCTCTTTCCCCTATATAAAGGGGATCTCTCATGGAAAAGGTTAAGCAAGGTTAAGGTTGAATAGGTCAAGAATTGGATGAGGAATTCTACTTAAGCTCATACTTGAAATCTTCGTTTCAATTCATCAAGTCATTGTGGATCTTCTTCATTCGAAGTTGGAGCAAGTGTGTGTGTTGGAGTAAAGGTCCATCGAAAGGGGACCTTGCGACATCAAGGCTTTGGTTGTAATCTCCACTTTCACTTTAATATAATACATTGATATGTTTCTTTCCCATAAAACTTGTCTTGTTTTATTATATGATTCCTTGATCACATGCATAAGTTCTTGTTGAGTATATTGGATTGATTTCACTTTGGTTGGATTCTGTTCTCTTGAAAATTCAATATCACAGGAGCACCGGAGTGGAGCTAGGATGACAATGGAAAGAGGAAAATACATTTAAACATTCCTATCTCTTGTTAACTAGTAAACTCAATAGTTAGAGCTTAGGGAAAGCATCATATTCTATTTTGTTTTGTTCTATATCTAGGTGGATTTAGGGAGATCTATTTATGTCTGCATTTACCAATTAATCCCATAACAAAATTGGCGACCGTACTGGGGATACGACTTCCTTTTGATTTTTTTTCTTCCCATTTTCTTTTAGCATGCCTTCTTCTGATTAATTCACTTTTCGAGTCTGTGGGTGATCCATCTGGACTCCCTGGGTCTAGAAGTTCAAACAGATTTTTTGTCTTTCTCCCATTTTTTCTTCATTTATAGAGATCGTCACACTACACCACATTGGCAGCCTGCGACAAACCTCAGACGTTGCATCCTTCTTTACCAATCCAGTGCGATGACGTCACACTGTTCTCTTCTAGTATCCCGCAACAAACTTTTCTCGTCGCACTGTGTCCCATGCCCAGCCTGCGATGACTACTGTAGAATTTGTTGGAGTGAGTCAATTTATCTTTCTTCACCCAGAATTTCCTTAGTTTCTTAGGGTGGACTTCTAATGCTAGTATTGGATTGGTTCATGGGTTTAAATTTTTTTTGTGATTGGTTTTCAGCAATTGAAAGTCTTTCTTTGCATTTTGCAAGTTTTTTTCTTTTGATCATTGTCACAAGGATATAATCTCACGTCTTACCTAGGTGCTTGTTTGACAAAGGGTCTTTGGCTTGTTTTATGTTTTGGATTGATTTTAATTTCCATTTTTTTTGTTGATTAAGAAACACTTTTTGCTTTCATATGACAAAAAAAAAATCTTGTCTTTTTCATTTTTGTCTATGTTACAAATTTTATTTGGGAATTATGTTGAAAATGTCTTGATTTTCTTGGATTACATTTTCCTTTCATCATCAAATCCATGATTTTGTTTTGAAAAGGAAGAACTGAACTCACTTATTCTTTTTAGTAATCTTTCATAAGAAAATTTTTACATTCAAAATATTTCTTAAAGAGAAGAATTGGAAAATTTTGTAGTTCGTAGTTATTTGGAATTGTGTTCATTTGAAATTAAGAAATTGCAATTCATAGCTTTTTGTACTTCAAAAGAATACCTTCTCCCTACTGTAATTAGAGTTCATTGAATTGAAAGATTGCACATTCATATCTTTTTTCATTTTATTGGGTCAAGGTCACAACATCATCAGTTTCATTTTCATCTCCCTTTTGAGTAAACAACAGCCTCTAAAATACAACGCACATTTAAATTTTATTAGCAACTTTTATTTTATAGGGATCTTTTTCACCAACATTAGCTAGGATAGTTCTTTGGAATAGGTTGTAAGGGACACTCTCCAAAGCATAAAAAAAAAAATAGTATCTTGTGATAGGGAGAGTTCAAATCCAATTGCTACATTTTGTCCTGGGAATCCCTTCTCACACAAGGTCAAACTAGAGGTCGCATTAAAACTAGCAGAGTTACTCACCCTACTTTGTTGGTCTTAGTGTAGAGATTGTGCGTATTATTGGGGGTCACTTGAAGGTATACCCACGATTATGTGTGGGAGCCTCTCGAATTGATTTCAGGATAGATACCTTTCCTTTGTACATGGATCAAACTATCGACTATTTCCCCATGCATCATTGTTGTAGTTGGTAACATTAGTAGCCTATCTCTTTAGGTTATTTACACAAGGTGACTGTGGAGGGGAAACTCTTCACGGTACCTGGAATCGACGTTGGCCAAACTCACTCGGGCTCCTTGGAGGGTATACCCACGATTATGTGTGGGAACTTGCACCAGGGTGTAAGTCCGTTAAGCATGTCGTCAACATAACGTTTCCACCCGCTTTATCCCATCCCCTTCTTGTCTTGATTTCGCATCATTGGATTTCATCACCAACTAGCGACTTGGAAATAAGAAGGTTTGTTTTCTTGGTTTGATTTCTAGATTTTACTAGTGAGTGTTGTTTGTTTTCTCTAGTTGGCCATAGATTTTTTTCGTTCTTTACTTGGTTCAGCCAACATCGGCCTTACTTGTTCATGTATGATGCAATAGATACCCATGGAAGATCCAAAATGTTATCTCCCTTTGCTTCCTAACTCACCAGAAGGCTCTCCCGAGGGAGTAGTCAATAACAAAGTATCTTCTGAAGTTGGAAGCACACACTCTTTGGAAGGCTTTCATATTGTTTCAGACTCCTTAGAGGCTTTTCGACTTCCCCCAAATCCATTATTGAGTATTAGACAAGACACACATTTTCTCTGGATGAATTCATCGGGAGAAATTGTTGTTGTTGAGAGTATTGGAATACCTACTAGACCTAACGTAGAATATCGATTGTTTCCTAGTGAGTCATTTAGAACCTCA
>ML817172.1:82874-99377 GCA_009831015.1 Picea engelmannii | reverse complement strand
TGAAAACTAACTAAACTAAACAACTAAAATACTAACTCTAACTACAAATCTAAACTAAACATATATCTAACTAAACTACTTATACTATACTAACAAATTAACTATTAAATAAATAACAAACTGACCTGACGGAACACTCCAGGTTTGTCCTGTATGATGATTGTCTTAACTGATCGGAAGGAGGAAACCCGCACCGAATTATCCAGGAGCTTCTTGTAAAACAAAAGCTGTAGTGCTCTTTAAATATGATTACAGGACAAACAAAACATAAACATTACAACAATCTTATGATTTATAAATCTTCACAGTTAGATAAACCTATATGAAAAGATCTATACGAAATGATTCAATCAACGAAGAAGAGAAATATGTGATTCATTAACTGAAACAAAGTAATTGTTGTACTTTTAAATAATGAAATAAATCATATATGGATAGCACATTAATCAAATCATATCATCTTGTAATAGATTATGATAGCTAAAGTAGTCTATAATCAACTGCAAATGACATGCATAAACTTGAAACAAAAGATTGATATTACGAAAGTGAAAGTTGTAGCAATAACATCAACTCTTGTCTTAGTTTGTATTTGAAATCCATAGCCTGGTTCTCCCACAAGTGAGGATGCCCCTTATTACAAAAAATAATAAGTATTTAAAGACCTTCCATAGGGTAAAACATCCCTGTGGAAGTTATCAAAACTGTTTACATAAAATCTGGGCAGATATCCCAAGTCTGACTAAACTAGGAACCTAAAATAAAACTAAAACACACAAATATCTCCTAGACTGTCCAGCATGCCCAATGCAATTCGGATGTACCTGAAAAGGGTAAAAAATGGACAAGTTAGAAGGGTATTTTATTAATAAAATCATAAAAAATCTAATTCTATAGACTAGTTACAGAATCTTGCGATTTCATAGCTGGTCTAAATCAGACACAGAATCAGCATTAAAATCAATTCAAATCTTTTAAAGAATTAAATTCAACTAATAACAAGTATCTAATAGCTATTTGAAAGACAAACTAATCATTCAAATCGAGATTGTTATACTAATTCGAGATCAAAACAAAACTAAAATCAAATGACTACAGAGATGCATATACTCTGTTTCATTTGTTGCCACAAAGTCGGGTGAACCGAATCGTAATGAACAGTAATGAAATCATTTCATATCAAATTGAAATCGATACAATTAAAACAAATCATAGGCAATTGTTATGTTGCCTCATCAATAGGAAACACGATTGAATCCAAACAAGATCATTTTCAAATCGACATAACTATATTGACATAACAAACGATCCATGCCATGAGCGAATTAAATCAAAACTGGCGCATAAATCAACTCAAATGAAATCATAACAGGATCATTCGGTTGATAACAGGGTTCGTAAGAGTTGTCCGATAGTTTGTAATTGCAAATTGGGGCAGCCAAAATCTTTTCTTGAATTCATTTTGAAATGACTATTACCCGAATTTTCTCATACAAATTTGATAGAAATAACATAAGTCAATCTGAGTTAACAAACTCGTTTGAAAATTAAAATTAATAGAGCTGCAATAAATTCTATTTTTGATACAAATACAACTCATGAAAATCACCGTACTAACTGAAAATACACATCAATCCAATCAAGCGAATCGAACAACTGGGGTTTAACATAGTCATTGTGAATCAAAACCGTTCCATGATTCGTGCGTGGATATCATTTGCACAGGCTTCAATGAGAATATTGTTTTCATGAAAAACATAGTCGTTCTTTCCAAATCAGAGTCAATCAGAGTTGTATTCCCGATTTAGAAGATTATATCAATTCAAACTCACGAAGTCGTTCCAAAATCACATCATACAAATTAAATTAGAGCCGATATAATCTAACCATAACGAAATGATACCAAATCAAAAAATGATCGTGCTCTGAATTTAGCATGAAAAACTTCCTGTTCAGATTAGATACAAACAAATCGAATTGAAAGCAAACCATCGATTTCATTAACTCATATCAACAAACAATCGAATCAAATACAACGGAAACTTGTCAATTGCTAAACTGGGAATGAGCAAATCGTGTATCCAAATCAAAACTTAATTTAATTTTAGCAAAGTGAAAACAATCTACAGGATGAACACCATTGTGACAGAGCCATTTCGAATGATAGACAGAGCTATTTGAAAACCAAATTCAAATCATTATATTAATCCTAGTCATTCAAAAAACTAAAATGATATCAAAATTCATACCTGGGTGATGAGTAGACAGCTTGATCTTGACATTTTGGAGTTGACAACAGCTGTAGCCGATTCAACATTTCTAAATACGATGGAACCAGTGGTTCTTTGCTTCCTATCAACAGCTCAAAGCTTGTCCCTTTGTCTTTTCAACACTGCAACTTGGTTTTCCAGTGATTTGATTTTCAATTGAAGTACAGGAATGTCTATATAGTATCATTCCAACCACACATCACATTGGTCACATGACGATTGTCCGGGCTTCGAAAAATCAGGTGAGGGTTTGGTTAAATTGCTGAGGGTTTCATTAGGTAGTTTGATCCTAGGGTAGCTAGGATTATTCTTTAGGAAAGGGGGCAGATTAGAAATGAAATCATAAGGTGGCTCGGAGCACAGACCCTGTGAGTAAGGGTACTCACTAGCTAGGAAGTGTTCTATGTCAGAGTCCGAATCCTCACTAAGGACTATGGGCTTCTGCTCAACACTAGGTTTAGGCTTATTCCTAGCCATACTCGAGATAAGCCAAGCATTATTTTTACCTTTTCCATGAACAGTAGGGTTACCTCTAACCTTTTTGCTCACAGGATTTTTTACAGCCTCAACCTTCTCAGTTATAATGTCGGGTAAGTCAACATCAGGGTCGGCCGAGGGTTTAGGAGAAGGCAGTAGGAAATGGAAGGGCACGAGTGGCCCAACCTTAGCTTCATTAATCATAGGCTTGTCAATCTGGACAGGGTCTGTATCATCAAAACCATTTCGAGAGATAAAATCTCGCCAGCTATCACCGTGGCGATTCAAGTGATGAACAACAATGAGCCTGATTAGGCCATGGTGGAATAGGCTACTATCGGCCTTTTCTCTTTTAAACCTTTTTGACATTTTGTATAGGCTACGCTGGAAATAGAAAGGCATATTCAATGGATACCCTATAAAATTCATTAACAGTCGCAGGTGGTAGAGAAAAACAAGTCCATATCGACCCTCACAGGTCACGAATTGTTTAACCACCATCAAAAGGTCATGCCATTGTGGTTTAAGCATGGAAATGGGCATACCTCTGTCACAGGATGTGACCTTTCACGAGATGAATAGTAGTGGCCATGGCACCTCTTCCACTTTTGAATTTTTAAACCAACGCTGGCCCATGGATGCTAACCCGGTGGCAGAGCTAATGAAATATTCACTGATTTCCAATTGAACGTCACCCACCTTGGCTCTACAGCCATCCAAAGTCAAGGCGAACTGTTGTGCAAAAAATAAATTAAAAACCTCAAACCTCTGCATGAAGGTGATCCAACCGCTATCCTCTAATTCTTTCTGGGCATTGTCGAACAGTAGCAAGGCTTGGCTACCGTTCGGCTCAATTCACACCACCGGTGCCATGGAGCCAAGGACACGGTGAATGAGCCAGGGTTTGAATCATAGCATACACAGGAGTAGAGTGCATGCAAGGTTACCCAAGCTAACAGAGGTGAAACAAGGATAAGGGATAGGCATTAATGACATCGTGCGAAGGTGGTGGAGCTATTTCTGCCATTCAGAATAGTCATTGCTAATGGTACAACCGTCGACGCTTATAGTTGTTCAACCCACTATAGTATAGTTCAACATTTATGTCACTTGCACAACCAATGAAATCAATGGTAAGTGTATAAACCAATGCGTGCAATCAAAGTTATCCATAGTTTTAAACACCCAACATACAAATCGAAACCAATACCAAGTGTTGGACCAATGTTCCAATGCGTTTTGAACTAGGTGTCATATCAAATGAAATATATCAAGGGTTTAACCATAACACTTATATATCTTTATGAAACCGAGTAGATCAAATCAAAGAACATATAAATCCAATTGCCAATGAATCACAAACTTAATCACTCATGAAACGAAACTACATGATCAATCAAAGATTGTCAAATGAGTGCAGATCAAAAGGTCTTGCCAACTGTATAATGATAAGTAAAATGTAAGCACAATAGGCATATCAACAAGGAGGATAACGACAGTTCAAATAATGATTTTAATGCGACTACGAAAGACCAAGTTTTCATGCTTACAGTCTTGAAAACAAAAACAAAGGTAAATGTGCAAATGTCGCAAAAATAAAAGTGTCGTTTATTTGAAAATTGCGACGAAAAATTGATGTTTGCAAAACATTGGTGTAGGTATCTTATTAGTCAGTGGAAAATGTGAATTGGCTGCCAACACCAATCCATACAAATAAAGTAGTCATAAGAACTATGTTGTATGATGTTCAAATATTCCTTAATGTTAGTTCCATTAAAGTTTATAGAACCTGTTGGGATCTTATTTTTGATGTATAGACGTTGCACACGCTACCACAGAGTCATATAACCAAACAAAACAAGGGAAAAGAAGGCTAAGTGAAAGAACACGCAACAGGAAGGTTTTGGAACAAAAACTAGTTGGAGGATAGCGTACAACCATTTAGTCCCCTAAGCTTCACTGGTAAGTCCCTTGAGCTTCACTTAGTCCTTCAAAGAATTCAGGATATGTTGTTTACTGATGTTTGTAATCCGAGATTAATCTTAGTAGTATGTTCTAATCATGTCCATTTTCTTTAGTCCAATCGAGGGCACAAACCTATCAGAATACCTTTGTCATGTTGTCAAATTGATAAAGACCTCGAAGAATACAACCAAGTAGAAGAACTTAGAAACCTAGATATCAAATAAACTGTAGGTACTAGGGAGATCCAAGACATCATACCCATTTATACTTGTAGCTCCTATAATCATCCCCTGAAGTTTTGGAAAATAAATATAGGGAGTGAAGAGCACTTAAAGATAGATTCTATAGGAGAGTACTAGGATGGGAAAGCCATGAATGAAGTCCAAATCCTGTTGTGAGAGTATGAGGACTTCTTCCCAAAAAACACTCTTAGAAATGAAAGGCATAAAATGAGGCATGGGGTAGATGAAGATTGAGTAGAAACCTGATTCAAGACCTGCCAAGGACAAACCGTATCATCTCAATCCAAAGGTAAAAGACAAGGTAAAAAAGGAAGTGGAAAAAATGTTGGCAGGATGACTGATCTTCCCAATCAAAGAAGCAGAGTGGGTTAGCCCCATAGTAATATAGAGAAAGAAGAATATAGAAGACATCCAGGTCTATGTTTAATATAGGATTCTGAATTCTCCATGTGTGCATGATCCGTTTCTGACACCCTTCAATGATGAGGCGTTAGATAAATTTATGGGGAAAGAAACTTATTCATTTATAGATGGATTCTCGGGGTATCAACAAGTCATAATTTTATAAGAAGACATAAAGAATACCAGATTCATAACTAAGTGAGGGTCATTCACATACAATGTAATGCCTTTTGGCTTAAAGAATTCCTCCGTAGTCTTCTCCAAGATTTTTATAGAAGCATTTCATGACTTCATACACAAGTTCCTAAAAGTCTACATGGATGGCTAGAATGTATATATTTTTTTGAAGGATCATGTAGGGCTACTATTATTGATGTTCGATATATTCCAGGAATTAAAAATATCTCTAAACCTTAGGAAGTGTAGTTTCTACATACTGCATGACAACCTACTAGGCCACATTGTTTTTCGAGAAGGAGTCCTGGTGGACCCAGCTAAATTTACAATTATCCTGAACATGCCACCACCTACAAGTGATAAAAATTTTCACTCGATGCTTGGGAATACAATATACTACCGTTGGTTTATCAGAAGATATGGCAGTATTACATCACCACTAGAGAAACTACTAAAGAAGTTTGAATCATTCAGGTGGACAGCTGAATGTGACAAAGTGTTTGATATCCTCAAAGAAAAACACATCATTGCACCCATTATTTTATACCCCAACTGGGAGATTTAATTCCATGTACATGTGGATGCATCAGGTATTTCCCTGGGAGACATTTTAGTGAAACTAGGAGAATGGAATATGAATCACCCTATCTACTTTCCTAGAATAAAACTTTCTCAATCCAAACACAACTACACAAAAATCGAAAGGGAAGGTCTAGCTATGATTTATCCCTTGGAAAAATTTAGAAACTATTTACTAGGCTCTCATTTAAAGTTTTTCACTGACCATTCTGCATTGAAGTATCTAGTCAATAAGTCAGTCCTTTAGGGAAGGATTTGCAGGTGGCTCTTACTCTTTTAGGAATTTTCATTCGAAGCAATTGTTAATCCTGGAATATGTAATGTAGGTCTGGATCACCTATCAAGACTAGAATCAGGAGAAAGTGGAGGATAAGTGGACAATTGAATCCTTGATGCAGACCTATATTGTATCAAAGCCATCCTAGAGTACCTTGAAGACATTGTTTCCTTCCTTAGCTCAAGGGCATGTCCAAAACATTATTCTGAAACTCTGAAACAACACCTGATGATTCGAGAAGCAGACTACCAACTGATTGTGGGAAAAATCTATAATATGGAATTGGATAACATTCTCAAAAGTTGTGTCCTAACCCATGAGAGGCAAGATATCATATGGGAATGCTACAATGGAGTTGCAGGAGGACATGTTGGAGGGAAATATACAAAAAAAAAGGTACTTCAATATAGGTTATAGTGGTCAATGTTGTTCAAACATGTTAAATATTATGCTAGATATTGCGCCATTTACCAATGAATATGGAAGCCATCACACCAAGATGAATTACCTCTTCAGCTGGTCAGGGAACCACATTCAAATGAGAATTGGGTTTTTGACTTTATTGGACTAATTAATCTTCCCTCCAAGCATTCAAAAGATAGATATATCATCACCCCAATTGCCTCTCTCATGTGGTGGGATGAAGCAGAGTAATTTCAGGATTGTTCAATAGATACAATGACTATATTCATATTTGAAAACATTATTTCCTAGTTTGGGTGTCCTAGGAGCCTGACCAGTGATCAAGTTAGTCACTTTATCAGTAGCACAATTACAACAATGATGAAAAAATTTCTCATCCAATACCCCAAAATAAGTCCTTATCATACACAAGCTAATGGAACAGTCGAGGATTTCAACAAGATTCTGGAGAGAGGACAGACAAAGGTGTTTTTTGAAAACATGGAGGAATGGGATGATCGAGGTCCAACAATATTATGGGATTAGAGGACTACTACAAATAAGCTATGTAAGTATACCCCATTCCAGTTGGTCTGTGGTAAAGAATTTGTATTACCTGCAGAGTTTATCATCCCTAGTCTCTATATAGCATAGGCTACTCATATGATGGAGGATGAATCAGTTGCGCAAAGGATTGCAGACTTGCAGGAATGTGAGGAAGAAAGATTCTTAGTTGATTTTCATCATTTAGTGGAAAAATCTAGGTAGGAATATTGATATGACAGACACATTAAGTCCAAGAGGTTTTCACAAGGGGATACATTATTCCTCTATGAAATTAGTTATCAAAAGCATCCCGACAAGTTTCACATGCATTGGTTAGGTCCATTTCTAGTTGCTGAAATTTGATAGCCTGGTGTAGTCAAACTAGCACAACTGGATAGTATCCTTCAACTAGGGTGGGTGAATGGTGCATGCTTGAAGTCCTACATTTACTACACTTGACAGAGGGAGTGTTGTTCCATTCCAAGGGATTTTGTATAGTATTTATATTTTAATCATCTGTTGTAAAATATTTTTTGTTTTGATTCATCTTCTTTCTTAGCTTTAATAGTGTCGACGTGTTCTTAGTGGTGCCATGACATATGTTTTTTCTCAATATAATAGTTATACCTTTTCATTTGTGTTTACTCAACATCGTGTTTTCATATGAGTCACCAATCCACTCAATAATACACATAAACCGTCGACGAATCACATTATGGTCAGGGGGAGGATCAAATATGGAATTTATTAACGATTAAGTGTTAATCATGTCACATCCAATTGTAAACCTTAGGTTAACTGCAAAAGAATGTCAGAAAGTCCCATAAAGTCTTAAAATTCCATGTACGAGCATATTTTGTCAATATTCTCAACCGGTAAAACGATAAGTCCTACATGTTGGCCACATGTTGGTCATGCCACCCATTAAAGTTAGGACACATTCACATATTTTACCCCATTATCAGTCCGATTGGATGTTCACGACATAGATTTCATTGCTAGCCTAATTACCTGATCAATTATGACCAATTACCAATTTACCCAATCACCTCATCTATAACACCCTGTAATCTTGTTGTGAATGGCACACTGTTAACTTAACTTCCCTCTATCCTTGAGCTTCAAGTACCCTAGTACATTATGAGAAGCCTCTTTCTGAATTTAGTGTGGTTACTAGTGCTTCATATTGAAAATGTAGAGAATAGAGGGAGGACGAATCTCGGTCTCCAAATAAGTAGTCCTAGATGATCCATATGATCCAATAATTGAGGTGTTGGGTGATATCAAGGGGAATTTTGAGCACACGAAACTCCTTGACCTCGATCTCACAGATACAACATTATTTCCACATATGAACATCGATGTGTTCTGGGAGTTTGGTTCTGAGCCAACAGGGGAGGTGTAGTTCATCCCAAATCCTGACTTTATTAACCTGTTCAACTCCACCATCATGAACCTCTGGGATGTTCCAGTGTTCAAGACCACTAGCGAAGTTGCACGATGCACCAAATTCATAATGAAGAAAGTGCATGATATGAGTTTATGGCTTGATATGAGATATACCATGCACGCAAAGGATATCCATCATCTTACAGGACTATCATTGGAAGGGGAGGATGTTTCTGAAGGATTCCAAGGGTCGGGGAGGCATGAAAAAAAGAAGGGATAAATTATCTTGTGAGAAGAATTCGATACCCAGCTTGGGGGTTTTACAATGAAAATTGAGCCATTTTTTTCCAGAAACGGTGAGAATGGCCTACTATGTAATTTATAGCAAGGCCATGTGCTCATATTACAAGGGAAAATGCACGTTGGATTCCCTCACAGTGGAATATTTCTGTGCAAACGGTGCAATCTTTAACTGGTGTAGTTATCTATTGGAGGAATTCCTCATTTCTTGTGACGAAGTTCAGGAAAAGGGCGACACCTTCAATTATGAATACCTTCTTCTAGCCTTTACAATATTGAAGTGGCGACAACCCTTGGGAAGACAACTAGCACTTGTAGACAAAGGGCACCTCACAAAGATGTTTGAACCTTGGCATGCAAGGTCAGACTCCGAGAATATGGAATTCAACAATGTTGCATTCTTGAAATGGTACACTCAATTTATTGATGCTACCCAAAGGATGTGCATACCACAAGAAGTCCTGAATATGAACACGAGAAATATCTCATTCGCCTTGAATTTCCACAACACTTTTTTCTGTCCAAGAAACGCAAAGCCATCCGATTTTCACATGAGGCCATTACCATTCTATTTGGATGAAGAAAAATTAGATAAAGAGGTATTATCATGGCCGAGAGTTAAATGCAACCCACACAAGTTGGGAATTCACTACCTTTTGTTGTCATAATTTTTGAAGAAGAAGAGTTTCACAGAGGAAGCGGGGTATGTTGGCAAATGTTTAACAGATAGAGTATGCTTGTCATTGATGGAAAGTACAATAGTGAAGATGGCAGGATCAAAATGTTCATCGATGGACAAACATGAACAATGTAGGCTCAGGAGGAATTAGTGCAGAGTCAAAATTCTTCCAAGTAAGAAGGATGTGTAAACTTGGAGGAGAAGCATCGATGATCATTGGATCCCATCCAAAATTCCCGACAGCATGAGGGCCATCAGATATGAATAAAAACAAGAAGAGCGCGCACTGAAGAGAAGGATAGATCTCAGGCATTAGATCTGAGCGAACTCGGAAGATCATTAGTGGAAGAGCCGAGGATTTGGTGTTCAAAGTCGCGAGGCGCGAGGACGCGAGGCGGCGAAGTGGTGAGAAGATCAGGACCGTCCATCTGGGAAGGACGCGTGGCAGAGATTGAAGAGATCTCATGAATTCGGGGGTTCATAGGATAAAGGCCCAAGTATTGGGTGTTCAAAGTCGCGAGGCGACGAAGTGGCGAGAAGATCAGGACCATCCATCTAGGAAGGACGCGTGGCAAAGATCGGAGAGATCTTGCGAACTCGGGGGTTCGCAGGATAAAGGCCCAAGTATTGGGTGTTCAAAGTCGCGAGGTGCGAGGAAGCGAGGCGGCGAAGTGGCGAGAGATTTATAGCCGTCCATCTGGGGGGAAAGGTGGCGAGAGATCGAGAGATCTCGCGAACTCGAGAGTTCGCAGGTTGAGAGTCCAAACATTGGGTACTCCAAGTCGCGAGGTCGCGAGGTAGCGAGAGAAGGCCGTCGGATCCGGATAACCGGAGGACCATTGGATCTGCGGGCGAGAGATCATCATCTCGCTGACTGGAAAGTCAAAGGAACAACGACATGCGAGATCGCGATTTAATCAAGGACCGTTGGATCAAGAGGATGCGTGGCGAAAGATCAGAGCACCATAAAGCTCCATCTCGGAGTCTCGTCTATCGCGACTTGGAGTGATGAAAATATGCATCTTAGGATCAGTGAGATGCGATATTACGATAAGATCCTGACCATCAATACATCAAAAGATATGGACTGTTGATCTGAGCTCCATCTCGGAGTCTTGTCTATCGCGACTTGGAGTAACGAAAATCTCCAACGAAGGAACAATGAGATGCGAGATCCCGATGAGATCAGGACTGTTGATTCACCAAGATCAGGAACCGTCCATCAGGTTCGATGAAGATCAAGAGTTCGACGGTCTCAGAGAAGACGAAGAGTTTCAAACTGCCAGAGAGACTGAGGAATCTCAGGATAACATACAGTGATGCTGGACACGCGGGGCGAACCACCAGAGAAGCTAAAGAGTCAGGATGATAATCAGACAGAGCACTCGAGAGGTGGAGGATAATGGTGGAGAGTCAACATGCAGAGGATTGCGAACACTTCATGCACAAGGTGCACAGAAGCTATAAATACATGGTACAGAGAAGAGATGGGGTTGCACCTGCTATGAGAGTTTGTTGTGGTTGTTGTTGTTGAAGGTGATTCTTGTATGAAGAAGGAGGAGAGTGTAGCAGCTGAATGGCACAGAAGAGGATCTGTGTAGTGAGTGGACATGGTGTACAGATTTAAAAAGTAGAAGAACAGATAGCGCAAGTCATGTGTCCAGGAAGGCAATGAGGCAGACAGAGCAACGAGATGCAACAAAACAGTGATAAGTCAGGTAAGCCATTATTGAACATTATATCATTGTAATAAGTTTCAAAAGAAAAGATTTATATTTCAGAGTGGTTGGGAGGTGCTAGGGAGGAATGTTGTCCTCAGAGGTTCAAGTGGGTGCTTGAACACAGGGAGTTGGTGCTTCCTTCTAGTTGGTGCTAGAGAAACCAGGGAGTTGGTTCTTCCTTCTAGTTGGTGCTAGAGAAAACAAAGAGTTGGTGCTCTCAGCAAGTTGCAGCTTGCAAAACAGAGGTTGTAGCCTCATTATGAGTTGGTGCTCATATGTATGATAATGTAAAGAATGTAACTATTACTTATCATATAAAGAAAAGGACGTTTTTACCCTGTATGGGTTTCCTCAGGAAATATTTGTCTTTGTGTTTCTCATATATGTGACTGATGTTGAATGTGCCATTGTTTATTTCCCTACATTATTGTGATCATCATTTAGTGTTTCAGCAAAGATTTTAAAAGAAGCATAATTGTTTAAGCTCAGGTACAACTGATTCACCCCCCCCCTCTCAGTTGTCCAACAGGGTAGAGTACAGAAACGTAGAGTTGTTGTGAAAGTATACAACACCATAAGACTTAGAAGAATAGGAATAAAACCAGTTGTAGTTCCCCAAAAGGCCCTACCCAGATGCCCCAAGCTTCTGGATGAGGTGGTATTCTCAGGTAATACCGTTAATGATATTCTAGATGCTTCCTTTATAGGTGAGGTTCCTGCTAAAAATCCCAAAACCAGGGTTTCCCATGCCGTCATCCCAGCCTAAGTCATAAAAACGCAGCCCGTATTGAGTGCTCTACCTCGCACCCAGGAAACCAATCATGTTGCACACAATGTTATTCATATTTTTGATGACCTCTAGCCAAACCCTAGGATGTATTCCACTATAATTTCTCTTCCAATTAAACTCCCACTCGAAGCCATAGTCACATCCAATGAGCTAGCTGAATTTCTGACGCTGCTGCTAGTAGGCTTGATCTGAGCCTCTACTAATCACTTGGAGCAATGAATTAAACAAGATGAAAAGAAAAGTGAATTATGTTGAAAAGAAGAGTTGTTGTAACAAATGAAAAGGGCACATGAGGAGTATTTAAAACTCCATGCGAAGCACAAAATGGAGAAAATGAAGGAGAAGTTAACAGAGGTTTCGTTGACCTTCAGGAAAGAAACACCTCAGCTGCCAGAGTTCAGTGCAACTGAAGAGCCAGAGTAGAAGCTTGAATTATTCCAGGAAGCATGGGAGATGCAGGCATATCAAGTAGAACAAATCCATGATCAGTTGGAGGGAATGAAGCTAAAGGCTGAGGCATAACATAAAGACCTCCAAAAACAACTAGAAAGGGTTGTCCTGGATGGAAACACTTCTAGAGATGTGTTGCATAAGAAGACTGTTGAGTGTACTTCCATATTCAATTAAGTCAGTGATTGGATGGGTGTGATAACTCGACAAAACCAAGCACTGGACAAATTATTCATGAAAATCCAAACCCTTAATGAAGAATCTCCCTCAACACAGGGTCCTCTATCAAAACAAGGGACATTTTATGATATTCAACATGTTAGAAACACTTTGAATTCCCTTTTTGAAGCTTAAACAATGGCCAAGAAGGAATTAAGATCATTTCTACCAA
This sequence comes from Picea engelmannii, assembly GCA_009831015.1. NCBI lineage: Eukaryota > Viridiplantae > Streptophyta > Pinopsida > Pinales > Pinaceae > Picea > Picea engelmannii. The sequence goes on along the minus strand of ML817172.1, from coordinate 86,320 downwards.
CAATACAAAGTGAATACCTCTATATGCATCAGGTGGAGACACTAGAATATGCAAAACAAAATTCTCTCATTTCATCAAATCCAAAAGGGTTCAATACCAGTGCAGTGAAATAATTTGTCACAAAAGCATCATTTCTTTCCAGGAAGTGGAAAGACAAAATTGAAAATTTTCAAGAGGTTAAGGAGAAAGCATTGGAACTAGTACCAGAGTTGGTCCCTTTGTTTGAAGGAGGCAAGGAAGAAAAATATTAATTCAGGGATGGAATAAGGCTACTGTTACACATTATTTTGGTTGCCTCAGGGATCCATTGACAAACATGTGTTGATGTTCCCAAAAATATTATTTTTCCATGAGGAAAGTGACTGGATGTTTCCTCTCAAAAACCCTATTCAAGAAGGTTGTCGCAGGCTGCAAAAGGCACCGGGTGTAACGATGCTTGATTTTCTCTCCCAGCTCTAGAGTTGGACTGCGACATCTCTGTGGGATGCACTATAGCTAGGGTGTGATGATGTCAAAAGCCAAGGAAAAGTCAAACTTCATGAAAGTTCTAGAAGGGGATATTCTAGAAGATGAGGTGGCATTTGAATGGTTTGGATCTTACTGGCTTCTCGGATTTGGTGGGATCATCCTAATATCTTCAAACCATCTCTCTTTCCCCTATATAAAGGGGATCTCTCATGGAAAAGGTTAAGCAAGGTTAAGGTTGAATAGGTCAAGAATTGGATGAGGAATTCTACTTAAGCTCATACTTGAAATCTTCGTTTCAATTCATCAAGTCATTGTGGATCTTCTTCATTCGAAGTTGGAGCAAGTGTGTGTGTTGGAGTAAAGGTCCATCGAAAGGGGACCTTGCGACATCAAGGCTTTGGTTGTAATCTCCACTTTCACTTTAATATAATACATTGATATGTTTCTTTCCCATAAAACTTGTCTTGTTTTATTATATGATTCCTTGATCACATGCATAAGTTCTTGTTGAGTATATTGGATTGATTTCACTTTGGTTGGATTCTGTTCTCTTGAAAATTCAATATCACAGGAGCACCGGAGTGGAGCTAGGATGACAATGGAAAGAGGAAAATACATTTAAACATTCCTATCTCTTGTTAACTAGTAAACTCAATAGTTAGAGCTTAGGGAAAGCATCATATTCTATTTTGTTTTGTTCTATATCTAGGTGGATTTAGGGAGATCTATTTATGTCTGCATTTACCAATTAATCCCATAACAAAATTGGCGACCGTACTGGGGATACGACTTCCTTTTGATTTTTTTTCTTCCCATTTTCTTTTAGCATGCCTTCTTCTGATTAATTCACTTTTCGAGTCTGTGGGTGATCCATCTGGACTCCCTGGGTCTAGAAGTTCAAACAGATTTTTTGTCTTTCTCCCATTTTTTCTTCATTTATAGAGATCGTCACACTACACCACATTGGCAGCCTGCGACAAACCTCAGACGTTGCATCCTTCTTTACCAATCCAGTGCGATGACGTCACACTGTTCTCTTCTAGTATCCCGCAACAAACTTTTCTCGTCGCACTGTGTCCCATGCCCAGCCTGCGATGACTACTGTAGAATTTGTTGGAGTGAGTCAATTTATCTTTCTTCACCCAGAATTTCCTTAGTTTCTTAGGGTGGACTTCTAATGCTAGTATTGGATTGGTTCATGGGTTTAAATTTTTTTTGTGATTGGTTTTCAGCAATTGAAAGTCTTTCTTTGCATTTTGCAAGTTTTTTTCTTTTGATCATTGTCACAAGGATATAATCTCACGTCTTACCTAGGTGCTTGTTTGACAAAGGGTCTTTGGCTTGTTTTATGTTTTGGATTGATTTTAATTTCCATTTTTTTTGTTGATTAAGAAACACTTTTTGCTTTCATATGACAAAAAAAAAATCTTGTCTTTTTCATTTTTGTCTATGTTACAAATTTTATTTGGGAATTATGTTGAAAATGTCTTGATTTTCTTGGATTACATTTTCCTTTCATCATCAAATCCATGATTTTGTTTTGAAAAGGAAGAACTGAACTCACTTATTCTTTTTAGTAATCTTTCATAAGAAAATTTTTACATTCAAAATATTTCTTAAAGAGAAGAATTGGAAAATTTTGTAGTTCGTAGTTATTTGGAATTGTGTTCATTTGAAATTAAGAAATTGCAATTCATAGCTTTTTGTACTTCAAAAGAATACCTTCTCCCTACTGTAATTAGAGTTCATTGAATTGAAAGATTGCACATTCATATCTTTTTTCATTTTATTGGGTCAAGGTCACAACATCATCAGTTTCATTTTCATCTCCCTTTTGAGTAAACAACAGCCTCTAAAATACAACGCACATTTAAATTTTATTAGCAACTTTTATTTTATAGGGATCTTTTTCACCAACATTAGCTAGGATAGTTCTTTGGAATAGGTTGTAAGGGACACTCTCCAAAGCATAAAAAAAAAAATAGTATCTTGTGATAGGGAGAGTTCAAATCCAATTGCTACATTTTGTCCTGGGAATCCCTTCTCACACAAGGTCAAACTAGAGGTCGCATTAAAACTAGCAGAGTTACTCACCCTACTTTGTTGGTCTTAGTGTAGAGATTGTGCGTATTATTGGGGGTCACTTGAAGGTATACCCACGATTATGTGTGGGAGCCTCTCGAATTGATTTCAGGATAGATACCTTTCCTTTGTACATGGATCAAACTATCGACTATTTCCCCATGCATCATTGTTGTAGTTGGTAACATTAGTAGCCTATCTCTTTAGGTTATTTACACAAGGTGACTGTGGAGGGGAAACTCTTCACGGTACCTGGAATCGACGTTGGCCAAACTCACTCGGGCTCCTTGGAGGGTATACCCACGATTATGTGTGGGAACTTGCACCAGGGTGTAAGTCCGTTAAGCATGTCGTCAACATAACGTTTCCACCCGCTTTATCCCATCCCCTTCTTGTCTTGATTTCGCATCATTGGATTTCATCACCAACTAGCGACTTGGAAATAAGAAGGTTTGTTTTCTTGGTTTGATTTCTAGATTTTACTAGTGAGTGTTGTTTGTTTTCTCTAGTTGGCCATAGATTTTTTTCGTTCTTTACTTGGTTCAGCCAACATCGGCCTTACTTGTTCATGTATGATGCAATAGATACCCATGGAAGATCCAAAATGTTATCTCCCTTTGCTTCCTAACTCACCAGAAGGCTCTCCCGAGGGAGTAGTCAATAACAAAGTATCTTCTGAAGTTGGAAGCACACACTCTTTGGAAGGCTTTCATATTGTTTCAGACTCCTTAGAGGCTTTTCGACTTCCCCCAAATCCATTATTGAGTATTAGACAAGACACACATTTTCTCTGGATGAATTCATCGGGAGAAATTGTTGTTGTTGAGAGTATTGGAATACCTACTAGACCTAACGTAGAATATCGATTGTTTCCTAGTGAGTCATTTAGAACCTCA
>ML817172.1:34099-82510 GCA_009831015.1 Picea engelmannii | reverse complement strand
AGATTGGGGGACAATCTCAACTTGGGGGGAAACCTCAAGTTGGAGTCCATAACCCAATTTATGGACAACATGTACTTGTGTTACAATCTCAACCTTGGAATCTTCCTTTCCAAGGAAATATACAATCATCTGGGGGGAAACATCCTCAAGTTAATTCTTTTGTATCCCCTAACCTCGGTCAACCGTATCCAGGTTCTTTGAATCCCGCTTGGGGTCAAAACTTTCAATCTAATGTTCCTTTCCAAGGGAACATACCTAATCAACCCAACCCTGTGGGCTATCTGCCTCAAAATCCTCCACAACCAAATATATTAGGATTGTCTAATTATTTTCAGACTACTTATGGCTCTTTTGGTATACCTACAAGGCTTCCCCCTCAGAACTACCAGTTTCCTCAAGTGAACAAACAATTGTCTTTTCCGGACACTTTGGATTTGCCTGATTTGTCTAAGATTTTGAATGATCCTATTTTACATTCTCCCTATTGGCCCATCATACTGGACAAGTTACCATCTGACATTCCTAAGTTTGACAGTCGAGTGAGAGAATATCTCAATACTCATGTTATGACTTTTTATGTATGGTGTTCATCCAACTCCTTGATGGATGACTCCATAAGATTACAAATTTTCCAACGAACTCTCACAGGTTCGACATCAAAATGGTACATCGCGTTACCACGAGTTTTCTTTAATGACTTTAACACCCTAGCCATGGCATTTTTGACACATTACTAGTTTCCAATTCGATACAAGACAAGAACCGAAATTTTGAGTTCTTTTAAACAATCCTCATCCACTCATATTTCTGATCATATTCATGAGTGTAGGAGGAGAAGATGCTTAATCAAAGTTCCTCTTCCTGATTAACTATCGGCTGAGTATTTTACCAAATCACTCATTGTACCTATTTCTCATGATGTATCCATGGGTGGTGTTGTCATTGAAGATAAGGAGATCAATCATGCTCAGTATATAGATCTTGTTTATTCGCAAATGGGAACACTTTATGATTTGATCCCTGACGCTCCTCGTCCTTCCACAAATCCTACCCCAAAAACTCCAAAATCTTCTCATTTTGTTGATGGTGTGATTTGAAAATTTTATGCTGAGACTCAGTCTATGCATGCTGGTCACACCAATCCCAAATCTAATAATTCTAATGTACAAAATACTCCTACTCCTACTCCTTCCACTGGTAAGACTTCTGAAGTTAATTCGTTTCAATCCACACCTACTGGGAAGAATAAAAATAAAAATAAAGGGAAGGGTAAGAATAAGGAGGACAAGAATAATAATCCACAATATGATAAAGCCAAAATGCAGACCACTGATGAGAAAGATAAATGTAAACCTCATTACCCTTGTCTTATTTGTGTTGACGATCATTACATGAAAGATTTTTTGAGACACGTTGAGGTTACTAAGTTCCTCCATGGGACCGAGAATCCTTCTACACATGTTATTTTGTCACAACCTTTCCCTTCTTAGCAACAGGCCCAATTGGTCATTCATGACCAAGCTTCTCCTTCTACACCATCTTATGTCCTTATGTTTACTGGTGACTCTAAAAAGAATGAAGTTTTAGTTGCAAATCAATTCAAAGACACTTCTCTGTCAAAAGAGAAAGCTAATGATATACCACCTTTGTTGGTCCAACCGTCTCCTCAAACTTCACCTCCAAACGTTCCTCTTCATATTGAAATATAGGGTGTCGATACAATTCCTCTCCCTCCTCCCGAGGGCGTTGCTTGAAAGTCTGCATTCAATCCTCACACACGTGCTACCCAAAACTAAAGTATTGTACAAGACCTTGTGCAAGCACCCTCTACAATGTCAGCTCTCGAAGTCCTTCAAAGATTTCCTACTCAGCAGAAGGCACTGTTAAAGGCCATTGGTGGAATTGATCCCACGGATACCAATTTAATAATCTTTGACTTGGAAGATCGGATTCCAAGGCTTCCTCCTCAGTTAGCGTTTAAGATCCAATTTTTTGTTGAAAACAAGAATATCTGTAGAACTGTTATTGATGAAGGAGCCTCGACTTGCGTTATGCTTGTTACTTGTTGGAAAGATATTGCCTCTCCTTCCTTCACTGAATCACACAATACACTTAAGGCTTTCAATGGTGTAGGTTTTAAAACTTACCATGTTCTTCCTTCATTGTCCATTACGTTGGAAGGTAAATTGGTCAATGTCGAGGTTGAGGTATTTGATGCACCTCTTTATTATAACATTTTACTTGGTCGTAGTTGATTTGATTCCATGCATGCAGTTGTGTCTACCATTTTTCGTGTGTTATGATTCTCTCACCAAGAAAAGTTCGTTACCGTTGAAAAACATGGCCTTCTGTAATTTTGATTCCCGTACTAGAAATGTTCCCTTTATCTCGAAGACACCTCCCGGTTATAAGAATGTAGGAGTGGGTCTTTTGAAATATTCAACTTTGATGGGTACATTTAAAATCTCACCGCCTAATATTCCCCCTCCTTTATTGCCTGAATTAACATGATATCAACCACTGTTCGTGAAACCCCTAATTCATATGACCCATGGGTATTACCTAGCTCTGGTGACCACCTTCGTTACAACAACAAAATTCCTTTAAGTCCGGTCGAATCTGCTTATCAAGTTATTCAATTGACAACCTTCTCTCCTCCTTCTCTCTGTGATTCATCTCTTGATCCGTTCCACATGATATTTCCTACTGATGAGATGATCATGTCAGTCATGTCTATGGAATATACTCCATGGGATGATGGAAATCATCGTTCCATTCTTTTCCTAGAAAGTGATACCATAGAGAACTACCAACGGATTTCGGCTCCACCGACCATTGTTGTTATTTCTTCAGTTCCTGAGTCAACACATGATGTATTGTACAAAGGGAACCTGAGTAACATTTCATCTACCGTCCCTCTTGACATATCAATTAAGCCAGAGTCATGGAAAATGTCCACATCGGTGCCTCATGTTCTAGTGATGAGGTATGCACCTATAAAGCCTTTTTTCAGGAATTCCATGACGTTTTTTCCTGGAGTTTTGAAGAAATTCCAGGTATTGATCTTGATATTGTTGTGCATGATATTAAGACATATTCGGATGCCAAACCTATTCGGCAGAGACTTCGCCTAGTCCATCCACATAAATTCATTGCTATCAAGCTAGAAGTTGAAAAACTTCTTAATTCTGGCTTTGTCTATCCTGTGGATTTGACTGATTGGGTATCCAATCTTGTTTTGGTGAATAAGAAACAAGGTATGATCCATGTTTGTGTATATTATAAGGATATAAATAAATCTTGTTCTAAGGACAATTATCCTACCCATTTCGTCGACCAGATCATTGACGACTGTGTCGGGAGTGAAATCTTCTCCTTATTGGACGATTTCTCTAGTTATAATCAAATTAGTATTTTACCAGTAGATCAACACAAGACTACTTTTATTTTCCCTTGGGGAACCTTTGCCTACCGGAAATTACCCTTTGGTCTCAAGAACGTTGTTGCGGACTTTCAGCATGCTATGTCTTATGATTTTCATGATATTAAGCAGATTGTGCAACCCTATATTGACGATATCCCGATGCATTCCATGCGTCGCCAAGATCACCCAACAAATTTAAGGGCCATTTTTGTACAATGTCGTTATTATCACATACTTTTGAACCCACACAAATGTGTTTTTTGTGTGGAGTCCATCTGACTTCTTTGTTTTATCGTGTCGATACACAATATTCGAGTAGACCCCTTGAAGGTTGAGGCTATTGTTAATCTACCTCCTCCTTCCACACTGTACCAGCTCCAAAGTTTGCAAGGGAAGGCAAACCTTTTACGTCGTTTCATCCCCAATTATGCTGAACTGATGAAAGGATTCACTTAGCTACTTAAGAAAGGTTACAAGTTTGTATGGGACAATATTGCAAACAAATCCTTTGAAGCTTTGAAACTTTCCTTAACCCCTACACCAATATTGTTTCCCCCTGACTATAACCGAGATTACTTCCTCTACTTAGCTTCTTCGGACTTTACCATTGTTATCGTCCTAGTCCAAGAGGATGATTCACATGATTCACATGTGATATACTATTTGAGTTGGATTCTTATGAATACCGAAACCAAATACTTACATGTGGAGAAACTGGGATTGGAATTTGTTCAAGTTGTCCAACGTTTTCTCCATTATATCTTATTACGCAGAACCACTATTATTTCCGATTGAAACCCCATGAAACATATGCTTACTTGAAAATTGCTTGGGGGAAAGTACTCCAAATGGACAGTGATTCTCCAGGAGTTTGACTTGAATTTTAAATGCGCTAAGTCAAAGAAATCTTTGGCTTTTGCTGAATTGATATGTGACCTTCCCTCTACTGAGACAAAAAATGTGGTAGAGGATTCCTTTTCTGATGAATCCCTTTTTCTGATAAGTTCTGATGACGTATGGTACGAAGATATTATTATCTATTTCCATACTCAAAAATTTCGGCCTGATCTATCTAGTACATATCGTCGTCATATACAGTATCAAGCCCGCCAATACATCATTCTTGGTGACACCCTTTACCGCCGTGGTGTTGATTCCATTTTTCGATGATGTCTCACTTACGATGAAGCTGAGAAATGTTTAAATCAGTGTCACTCTGGAGCATGTGGTATTCATATGTCTGGGTATGCCAACGCCCAAAATATATTATGAGTTGGTTATTTCTAGCCTTCATTGTTTAAGGATTTCATTACTGTCATCTAGAAATGCCATGCTTGCCAATCTTATAACAACAAGATAATATCTCATCCTACTCCCTTACATCCTATAGTTTTCGTTGGTTCATTCTTAAAATGGGGCATTAACTTCATGATATGTAACCCTCACTCGACTGGGGGGCGTGGATACATCATCATAGATATGGATTATTTCACTAAATGGGCCAAGGAAATACCTACATTTGATAACACTGGGAAGACTGCAACATTGTTCATATTCAATCATATCGTTACTAGGTTTGGTATCACTCAAGCCATAATTACTGATCACGGTAGTCATTTTCAAAATTTTATGATGTTTGAACTTACTGAGAAGTTGGGTCTTCACCATGAAAACTCAACCCCCTCTTATCCACAGGCCAATGTCTAGGTTGAAGCAATCAACAAGGTTCTCATTGCCATGCTTCGACGAATGATAGGAATTCATAAGAAAAATTGGCACACAATGTTTCTCTCAACATTATGGGCCTATCATACATCCGTTAAGTCTTCCATGGGATTTACACCTTTCCAGATAGTTTATGGTATCGAATCCATCTTGTTGATTGAATGTGAAATAGCGTCTTTGAAACTAGCTGTTGAACTTCTCCCTAACACCTCTACTGAAGAGGAGTGTCTTTTGTATTTGATGCAACTAGAAGAAACCTGACAAAAACTATCATGATGCCGCCTTAGTTATTGAAACTCAGAAGAAACGTTAAATCCCAATATGACAAACATGTCAAGACACATGTTTTTTCTGAAGGTGATTTAGTTCTCCTTTACGAGCAATATCGTGATCCGCTAGGGCCCGGTAAATTTGAGCCCATGTGGCGGGGTCCTTATAATTTCAAACAAGTATTGGAGAAGGGAGCATATGAGCTAGTTGATTATGATGGAATCCCTTTGAGTGAACCCAAAAATGGGCTTTACTTAAAGAAGTACTATGCTTAAGTCATTTTTTCATGAGTTCTTGTATTTTAGTGTATAATACTCTTGTGTGCTTTTTCGTTGTTTGGTTTCGACCTTTAACTTCTTACCTTGTGTTGTGCTTGGATTCTAGATGTCAGTGTCTTCACTACCCTACATTGGCTTTGCTGATGGAGCTAGTCACTATACTCAAAACTTAGCGTCTGTTTCTTGGGAAATCTATGCACCTACAAATGAATTGATTAGTCTACATGGTGTTTACCTTAGTTGTGCAAATAACAATATTGTGGAATACAATGTTGTCATCGAATTATTGACCGACGTTGTTTCACTTGGAATCCGTCATATTGTTGTTTGAATGGATTCACAGTTAGTGATCCTACAATTGAGTAATGTGTATTATATCCGAAGTCCTATGTTGTTAAGGGTATATTTACGAATTTGCCTCTTGGAAAGTCATTTTGATTACATTGAATATCAACACATTCCTAGATGTCTAAATACATTAACAAATGCATTGGATAAATATGTGTTAGATAGACATTTGAGACATTTATAAAATCCAATCACACTTTGTCTATACAACAATTAAGATGATAGAAGCCTCATATATACATAACGATACAAGTTTTTACAAATTTGTTTTTTGTCTGAAGACCAAAATATCAAAAATGTGAAGCACACGACTTCATATACAATAGAGCATCAAGGATGTTGCTCGCTATAACATGCGACTACCCGTGATACTCTACAGAGAATTCGACTGATGGAAGCAGACATGCCCATTGTGTGGCGCTAGTAATGCCTAGGGACATCACCGATAGAGGAATCTAGGATGTTCATCATGAGTCCTCTAGTTTTTGTTCTATGGTATCGTATTCAGCAGTAGCTACTCCTGCTACATCAACTCTCTCCCCTTGCCTCTATATAGGGGATGAACCTGGAGGTTGGTAAGATTTCACATCTACATAATCAAAGAGTGTTTGATTAGTCATCGGATAATGAAACATAAAAAACATTTTATATCATTAAAAATCACAAAAACATCATATAAAAAAAATGTCCTTCTTACCTATGTCCCCCCATTGGGAACCTTCAGGAAGAGCTAAGTCTAGATCTCCTTGGAATTATAGACCGACATATGCATAGTCATTGACCATGAGCATCTGATTCCTCAACCAGTCGAATAAGACATCGTTATATCTAACGATAGGACCAGATGCATGACGTGACATGAGGTCGACCCACTTCTTCATTATCAGATTTTGTGGGGTAGGTATACCCCACTCTACTTGTAAGCGCAAAATTGGGACCCTCTCTAGGAATAAGGATACCAAAATAGAACCATATCCAAACTATTTCAGCTCACCACTCCTACACTTGGTCACTTGTTTTTTCATACTCTTGAGAACCCCTTCACACTAGTTGAAAAATCAAGGCTCCATACACTCTAGTGCATACTGAAAATAGATCTGAAGATCCATATAGAGAGATGCACTCCCTTCCATCCGTATGATGGTATAGAGGATGGTCCGTAGAGGCATATCTTAGACATCTCTTATAGCAACTTTACCGCTATGCTTTCGAGTACCTCGCACACAATGTGCACTGATATAGTGGTTCATATGCTCGTTGCCTCCCTTGCTACCTGTAAGTGTTACTCAGGACCCACAGTAAGATATCATGGTTAAGAAGTAGATATCCTGACTATCTATCATAATAATGTGAGCTCCCACATGAAACACCTTCTCTTTCACATCCCACATGTGAACTAGGTACTCGAGTAATCTCAGCAGGGCACTCATACATTGGATTTTGAAGAATTTTAACAACCCACATTGTCGGAGGGCCATTACCATTTCCGGGTCATTCTTGAAAAAGCAGTCTTCCTCCTCGTGCTCTCTCTCTCGCCATTCCAACATTTTTACCATGGAAAACCTGCAATGGAACCATAAAGAGATATTAACATCATTATCTTCTTCCCTGGAGAACTTTTATTGGAAGATTCATCTTTAAAAAAATTTGGGGTTGCGCACGTCGTAGGACAAGGCATATTCATAGTGCAGAGTCATCGCAGGCTGACTATAGAGCCGACTGCAAAGACCCTAGATCATCGCAGGACCCGACATAGGGCTCCTGCGACGACCTCCGCGCATGGGTACCCCCAAAAACTGAACCCAAAAGTCTATTTTTAACCATTGAAAACAAAATTTTAATCCATGGAAAGTTGAAAGAGATGAAAAATACCTATCCTATGGAGACGGTTCATCGAATGATCATTTGTGCTCTTTGTAAACCATAGTGGAAGATCAAGGTAAAAACGGGGGTTTTGAGCAAGGTTTAGGTGAAATGACAAATGGAATAGTGAAATGAAATGTTTCATATAAACCATAAAGTCCTAATGACTTTGCAAGTGTTGATTTTTTGCAGATAAAAATTCTAGGAGTGAAACGTTGAACAAGGATACACTTTTTGGTTTGTTTTTATACATTTGTCGCATGTACAAATATTTTTAGGGTTTTTCAGGAAAAACTCTGAGCTTAGTTTTTTTTCATTCTCGTTCTCGTAAATCAATAAGAATGTAACCGACTATACTTTTATCGCTTTTTCAGACTCGTAATGGTAACACGAAAAATGAAACCTATAGAGTATCCTTTAAGCTCTTTTCATGCTCCACAAAAACAAAAATATTGCCAAGCAACCTTGTTTTTTTCACGCTCGTAAAAGTATTTGTAGAAATCATTTGATGAGAGGCAGTCTATCACTTTTTCGGTCTCATCAGATTAATTTTAAAAAAATGAACTTATGGAGTTCTCATTAAGTGTTTATCAGAATCTCTAAACATGAAAAAACCTTGTGTTTTGTCTCTTTGGACTCGTTAAACAAACATCGAAAGACCCATATGGGACCGAACCACTCCTTCTTAGGGTTCGTTAAATATACTCCGAGGGACTCATCTGAAGGATGAGCTTACATCAGCAAGAATATGTGATCCTCCTCAATCTTGCATAAAAATAAAGAGGTACTCGCCATAAATGGTGGGGGAAAATTAGGAAAGAAATGTGTCTTTGTATCTGTGTTAGTGGCAGTAATAGTCTCTCTTGAACATGACACCCCCCTTCATCATTGTATTCAGGTTGGGAAATCCATTTGTCTCTAATTTGACCATCTGCATGTCCATATGTTGGGTCCTCCTTGAGTCAATGCTGCCAACACCATTGTCATGTTGTTCGTATGTTCAAGAGAATTCCAACCTAAACAAGCCTTCTATTGAGTCGGCCATCCGCATTTATAAATTTTATACCATGTCGGTCATCTCGATGTCAATTTCAAATCACCTCATACTCTGATCTACTTCAAATCTGTTACTTATTTCATGTCATTGATGTGGGATACATTGAGGCCCACCTATGACAAGGCTTTTTCTGTTGAATTCAACTCATTATCCAGGAACTAGACTTAGAAATCATGCAGTACCTTAGAGCCTGCATGCCTCAATGGAGGGTTTTTTCGCTTTCAACAATGGGTTCACATCATTGACCCCTAATTGGAAGATTCAATCAAGTGTTTGACTTTAAATCATTTATTCACATTCATTGTATTATACTGGGGTACCTTGGGAGTCGTTGATATCAATGGTGATTTCACTCACACTTGTTATCGGTTTTCATTAATGACCAGTAATCAAGTGGTTTCTACCATGTTCGACTTTAGCACCTGTAATCACATGGTTAGATTTGTACTTAAGGACGAAGGAAATGAAGACCCTGGATCATACCATTCTGGTCTAGGCTGCGATGGAGTATTCATGATTTGTATTGAAACATAGATCCATTTTGCATGTCTCGTGGCTATGTATGAATTTTAATTCTTTAGAGAATAGATCCACAGTATATTCTGGGTGACTATGCTGATTCATAATGACATGGATCGACAATGTATATTTAGTTCCCATGACTCACTTGACATTTTGTAATCTGAGTATGGGAATGCCTACCTCAAACAATGGTATACTATTATGTTGATGCTTGCCTGTTTGTAGGTTCCCGATTGGTGTGCTCCTTCTTTCTGACACAGACATTCTACAAAGTATTTAGGATGTCTCAAGTTCTAGCCTCATAATTTGGGGGGCATTATGTTACACATTATTTTGGTCACCCCAGTGATCCATTGACAAACATGTGTTCATGTTCCCAAAAATAGTCTTTTTCCATGAGGAAAGTGACTAGCTTTCTCCTCTCAAATACTCTATTAAAGAAGGTCATCATAGGATGCAAAAGGCATAGGGTGTGATGATGCTTGATCGTCACTCCCTACTCTAGATTTGGACTATGACGTCTCTGTAGGCTGCACTATAGCTAGGGTGCGATGATGTTAAAATCTAGGGAAAAGTCAAACTTCACGAAAGTTTTAGAAGGGTATCTTCTAGAAGATGAGGTGGTGTCCAAATGGTTCAGATCTTACTCACTTCTCTGATTACTCACTTCTCTGATTTGGTGGAATCATCCTAATCGCTTCAAACCATGTCTATTTTCCCTATATAAAGAGGGATCTCTCATGGAAAAGGTTAAGCAAAAGGTTGAATAGGCTAATAATTGGATGAGGAATTCTACTTCAGCTCATACATGAGAGACTCATTTCAATTCATCAATTCATTGTGGATCTTCTTCATTCAAGGTGTGAGAAAGTGTGTGTGTTGGAGAAAAGGTCCATCGAAAGGGGACCTTGCGACATCAAGTCTTTGGTTGTAATCTCCACTTTCACTTTAATATAATACAATGATATGTTTCTTTCCCACAAAAATTGTCTTGTTTTATTGTATGATTTGTTGATCACATGCATAATTTCTTGTTGAGTATATTGGATTGCTTGCACTTTGGTTGGCTTGTGTTCCCTTGCAAATTCAATATCACAGAAGCACTAGAGTGGAGCTAGTATGACAATGGAAAGAGGAAAAGACATTTAAATGGTATGTTGCCTATCTCTTGTTAACTAGTAAAATCAATAGTTAGAGCTTAGGGAAAGCATATATTCTGTTCTATTTTTTTCTAGATCCAGCTAGATTTAGGGAGATCTGTTTATGTCCACATTTACTGATTAATCCCATAACAACTGCAAGAAGAAATAAAATCCATAGAAGGATCATAGGCCAAATCAGAGACCACAGAAAAACCAAAGACTTGACTTGGGGTGAGTCAAGGATTGTGTTTGGGGCCTCTGTTTCCCTTAGTTTTGATGTATATAAGTTGCACAAGCTACCACAGAGTTAGATAACCAAGAAAAACAAGGTAAAATAAGGCTAAGAGAAAGAGCATGCAACATAAAGGTGCTAGAATAGAAAATGGTTGGAGGACAATGTACAACCAATTTTGGGAGGAGCAATTGAAACATAATCAAGAAGAGAAGATAACTCATGGGTCCTCAATCAAGAAAAGGAAGGATTGTATTGTAATCGTGGGGAGAGTGAGAAAAAGAGAAAAAGTAAGAATGGATTTCTAAGATGGATATGAATTGTAATGAGAACTAGTCTCGTATTACTATAGAGCTAGTAATGAGAATCCTAGTTGATTTGGACCTGTTTTGAGATGTACTTGTTGGTCTTATCAAGTAGGAAGTTGTATATATCTGATGTAAGTTGTGCACATAGATTATTTTAGGGGCTAAATTTTGCAAATGGGGTAATTTTCCATAGTGTTTCCAAAAAAACAATTAGCCAATTTCCATTTTTTCTAAAAATGATTTGCCCAAATTCCATAGAATAAAATTGCTTTTCCTTACAAATTGCCAAAAATTTATAGAAACTATATAAAATACTTATAAATTTGAATATTTTTACAAAACTCTCGCCAAACATTTTACATTTTTCATATTAAGGACTAGTAATATTAGCCCACGTTTCTACATCTTAATATAAATTTCCATCCTTAAAATCATCCCTGGTTGTGCATGTATCTAGAGAAAGGCCTATGTTATCATAAAATGTTGGTGGAGATAGAATTGAAATAAAATACCCATGTTTATGATGATTCCTATGTTTATAGGCTAATATGATGTTCTGCATTCTATGCATGATGTTTCTATGTGTTCTTTATGATGATTTCAACAACTATATTCTTATGCCTTGGGTTATGAGGTGTTCATGGATTTGATATAGTTAATATATTGTGTGCAAGAGTGGTAGTAATATTGATAACTCATATATTTGAATAAGCATTCTTCCTGCCCTTTCCTAATTCATTAGGTCTCGGTCGTGCTTCGGGTGAGACTTATTCCCTTTGGGGAAGATGAAATTTCCAATGCACTAGAATACATCAGTACACTTTTTTTGGTAACCTAAAGAGGATTTTTTTCTGACCAAAATTGCACCAACAAGACATTCTTTAACAAGCTCATTAATTCTTCTCTTGGTTCCAATAGCTAGTTGAACTAACCAAAACATTTCCTACTTACATTTCTTCACTTTAAATATTTCAACTAGATTTGGATCTATATAGCTATGGGATGATTATCAATCTTACCTTCCACTTCTCTCATGTGGGATTGATAGTATTCTTGTCTATTATCCAAGGTTGTATAGATCCTTGGCATTCTTTTGCCCACGTCCTCTACTATCTCCTTTTTCTTCATGTTATGCAAAGTCTTCATCCCATCTCCTCGGTGAGGAAAATGTTTATACATGTGATATCCTTCACATCCCCAACACTTTATGGGATTTTTTATTGACCTCTTTCCCAAGGACTCTGTCATTTTCTGATCACCTTGAGATGATTTCCTTTGTTGATGTTCTTAAGAACTATTTCTTATGAAAAATGTCTTGAATCCTTTATTATTTTGATCCATATTTCCTTTCTTATTGTCATCCCAGACCTTTTGGAAACGTAGATTTCCTTTGTTATTCTCATAAAAATACTTGGCCTTTCTTATGGCTTCTTCTAAATTCTTGGCCTCATCAAATTGAATTTTATCCTTGTAGAAGGATGGCAGTACATTCAGGAACCTATGAATGTTTACCTTCTCATCTATGATGAATCTCACATACTTGATAAGTTCTAAGATTTTTTTTTTATCTTCATCCATATTCATGTTCAAAGTTTGAGTTCAAAGAAATCTTGCATCTTCTTGTCATAAAATTTCTCTCACAAGTATTGTTGCTAAAAAACTTTCTTGAACTGGTTCCAAGAAATTATTTTCTCATCAAGGTTATTAACTTGCTTCATTCGATCCCACCACAAAGATGCCTTTCACTGAAGGTGGTAGATTCTAATTCTATCTTCTACATTCAATGAATAATCATGTAACTAGAAATATTTTCTCATTCTCAAAAACCATGTGTATGAATCTTCTCCTTTTGTGTTCTCACCATCAAATGATGGTGTCTTAATTTTCATTATATTCACTTGCAATCTCTCTGACCCATGTCTCCTTCTCTAATTTCTGACCATAGACATACTTGGTCGACACTGTGACCTTGAATGCGCATATTCTCTTATTGTAGAGTGACTCGAGGAATGATGATGTTGATTCCTGCTACCACTCCTTAATCTTCTAGATCCTTCATGATCATCTCTCTTATCATGAGGTATAGATGTTTCTACTTTCATGGAACTAGATTCTTGATTTGTGCCTGAATCTTTGTTGACTTGATTTTTTAGCATATTTAGGATTTGCAGTATCTCCTCTTGATATTTCATTATCTTCTCATTATCATCTCTATATTTCTTCACTTCTCTTTGCATGCTTCTCATATTTATAGGCTCATGCCCATCTCTTATTCCATTATACTCAATCTCAATATTACCCATGTTCACATGGATATCTATGATTTATTCTCAGTGGCTATAATACTCTTGTGCATCATCCATATCTCTAGTTCACATAAAGGAGCTAAGGTACATATCTTTAATTATTCATGATTGTGCATCCAACAATTGTTGTTACAATTAATCACATTGCAAAATATTTATTAATTAGATTACATGTCATTATTTCATTTCAAAATATGAATAATATTAATTCATTATTCCAAAATATTATTCTTTAAATGCATTCGTCTTTGAAATATCTTTCCAACGGTTGTACCTGGTGGGTATTCTATATGCCCTAAAAACACACTAAAAACCCTCAATTAAATTGTCAACCCGGGGTAAGTAAACTTAGATTTGTAGCAAAATATATGCCAAGGTAGAAGGGTTGGTAGTAGTATAGTCTAACGAAGGAAGTGGCTATCTAAGGGCTAATCTATTCAAGCAAATACTATTAATGGAAAAACCTACTAAGAAACTTCAACTATGTAACCTAGGTAACCTTTGGACAAGGGATCGATGGATAGTTCTAGGAAAGAAATTTAAGACCCTACTTAAAGAAAAGTATCTCAATCATAATAATAAGCAAAAGAAAACTATTTAAGCATAACAATAAGAAAAGGAAAACTATTCATCTAATAAGAAAATAGCAACAACAAAACTACTTCAACTAGCCTACTTAAATTCAATAAGCAACTATCCTATGAAATAAAGAAAATAGACAAGCAACTACCTATCAAAGAAAGAATAGACAAGTAAGAAAATAACCTATTAAAGCAAGTAAACTCAATAAGAAACTAACTAATCTATGAGACAAGTGAACTCTATTCTTAAACTAATCTTCACAACTATTTCTAATTTACAAAAAGAAATCTACTAAATTGAAAGAAAAAAGTAACTAACAACTAATCCTTGATATATGATAAGGAAACTACATTTTAATCTACTAAAGAAAGCAGACTATCTATCCTACAACAACAATAAAACTATCTTCTAATCTATGAAAGAAAGAAAACGAATCTATGAAAGCAAGAAACTATCTTCTAATCTATGAAATTCAAATGCATTCTATACTAATATAAGCATACTCATACTATACTAAATTCAATCATTAACTACAAATTGAAATTGTAGCCTAAATCTAAGAAAATGAAATTGCATGAAATAAATTAAACTAGCTCTATCTTAACAATTCAAATTGCAAAAACGAGAAATACTTAAAAACATAAATTAAACACCATTTCAGCATATGACAAGTAAGAAAATGAGAAACTTAAATGATAAATTAAGTAAATGAAGTTACATAGCAACTATATAGGCAACTAGATTTAAAAACTAAATCCTAATGACTATCCATCCACCGAAGCCCTGTGAAAGAAATCACAAATACAAAACCTAATCTAAAACTATGTTTTTATCATCTATTCCAGCATAAAAGAAAACTTAATTTATCATCTAACTACACACAAGGTTAGTCCCTAAGCTTTCAAGATTGTTCCTATCATCTACAAAGTCATTGCATATTAACAATATTCCTCATAACAACCTGCAAAACTAGATTAAAACAATTAAATCATAAACAAAAAATTAAATAACAAAGAAGTAAAATAGCATTTCATATACAGGAAAAAAAATAAAAAGACATTTATGCTACTTAATCTACAAGACAATTCATAGAATAGTTACCCAGACTGTCGGTGGGCCCCCAAACAGTCGTGGTTACTCTTCAAAGGCACACCACGAACTTCAGCGACACAAATTCACCATCAAAACTAAAAACGCAGGTTTTACACAATTCTGGCAAAATGAAAATGGCAGAACAGAGGGAAATTGTCTTTTCCCTCTAACACATGACTTCTTCACTTCCTCCCTATTGTATGAACACCATGGTGGTATTTATAAGCTTTATAGACCAAGTGGTCGACCACTGGAGGGTCGAACCACTTCTAAAAATAACAAATTACATTAATGGTGCCTTAACTGCCGAAATGGACCGAGCCAATAATCGCCCTGCTCAACAACCCAAACCGAGTTGTCAAGAGTTTTGTAGTTGAAGGGGGAAAGCAAGAGCAAAACCCATGTTCCTGATTCACCCATTGCTAGACCCTGATACCATAACTGCCAAGTCGCCCATCATTTTTATGCAGGACAGAGTGTCGGACTGGGTACGAGATGCATAATTGAAAACCATGAACTGCTCTTAACCCATTCATAATTTCAGGAAACAACTTGGAGGGGACCTAATTGGGCATATTATGCACAAACCCATGTGTCAGAGTTTTCATATTCCACTTCATGCTCCCACAATTTAAGATTTAAGTTCGATGCATGTAATAGTGCCGGATGGAGTATCGGAAGCAGAAACATGATGCAATTTTTCCCTGCAACACCAAAAAATGTGAATTATATTCTTGGAAACATAAAAACATAATCAATTATACTCAAGATCGACATAAATCATGAATTATGCATACTTGGTGTAGATCATAGCATTTTGGCACAAAATTCTTCAAAAAGCTTCTCCAAAACATGAAAAACACATATATACATTCGGCAAAAGTATCTAATTACTGTCATAAAATCGATCATATCATGGGCCCAACAGTGCCCATGCCTCATTAAGAGTTTTGAGAAAAAAGTTACAACATTTACAAGTTGCAATCTCCACTCTTTTACTACTACATAAATCGTTTTTATCGCTTCCTGGTAAATTTTATTGCCCAAATCAAAATTATCGGTGGGTATATGTCTTCTCCTCCTCAATAAGGTTCCATCGAATATTCACATTCTCAAATATGAGCTCCAAGATGAATGTTATGGTCCATATAAGTTTTGATTATTTTTCCCAATTTATCCTTGTATGCTACAAGTGTCTTATTTCTATTTTTACACTTTTTTACATACCCAGATCCCAAATATAGCTCTATGACTATCTTCTATGGCTCATAATATTTCCAAAAAATACTCTTTTTCCTCAAACAAACTTCCGAGTAAGGATTTATTCTCGCTAAATTTAATTCGGTGCCAAAATTTTATCTCAACTGTTTTAGTCGTAACTTTCTCATACACGATCTATTTTGCACCCAAAATAGCTCATTGGAAATCTCTCTTTGAGTCCTTTAGTTTAATCCATAGAAATTGACTGTACCATGGTATACTCTGTTCTTGTGGGTCTTTCATTTCCTAAAAACATCATTTAGGGCCTCAAAATCGTCCAACAAGTTCGTGACCATCAAAAACCCCCAAAATTATTAAAATATTTGGTAGTTTAATTGTTGTAACAACCTTTTAAATTTGATTTGACGATCTCAAATCATGGGAAATATGAATTGTTTATCTACTCTTTGTCGGTGATAAAATATCGTTGATTTCATATTGTAAACCAACTTTCCCATTGATCTCTCGATGGTCGATCATCAACCATCGACCATCTCTTTGTTGACATGGAAACTATGCTGATGCAAAATGACACGTAGATGTTGATGTGGAATGAAACGTCACCCCAAGGTATCAAATTGGTTGATGTGGCATGACACAAGGATTCTTATGTGGCATGCCACATGGATAATGACATCATCATCGTATTTTCCTTCATCGATGATCAACCACTTCTTTTGGAAGACTTAAAACAATCTGCTAAATCATTCGATGTTTGATCATCGACCATCGATGATTGAAGATTTCTCTCGCTCAAATGAAAACTCTCACCAAATTTTGTCTATCCTTTATCATCTTCCATCAACCATCGATGATCCCCTTTTCATGCATGAAACCTTCACCAAATTATATCGATCTCCGAACGTCGACCATCGATGAATTTTGTTGGCGAATTTCAACACTTAGAATTTTTTTTATTAAAATCCTGATGAATTTGAATATTTAATATTCCATTCAAAATGATATTAGTAATTTGGATGTTGATATTATCAAACTTCACCCAACTTCTGATGACACCCGACCATATTCCATTGTCCATCGTATATTTCTTTTGTATGCATGGTACTTTTTCCAAAATCTGTCGATTCTCAATCATTGACCATCAGTGATCGTAGACTTCTTTTGGACGAACCCAACTCTTCACAAAACTAATTGATCTAACCATTGTCCATTAGAATATTATGTTGGTGAACTTCAACAATTAGGAATTTCAACCCAATTCTCTAACGAATCTGGAGTGCCAATCTTCTTATTTTCCCAATCCCCAAAATTGAATTGCGTCCATTGATCTACTCAACCTTTCAAATGGTCGAAACGTTATGAATTTTTAAATTTATTAAAATGAATTTGGGTCAATGATCTCGCGATTGAACGTGATCTCAGCCTTTGATTCATCAAATCTATCTAGATTATTCTTTTGACGTTTTAGGCCGCGTTTAACTCTACAACTTTGAAGATTGGCTCCATTGAACCTATTAAACAGTTTTGATTCATTTAAACATGAATCTTGATCATGAATTTGGGGATTTCACTATGAATTTCTCCTGAATTTCCCCAAAATTCACATAGACCAAAGTCTACAACAACAAATTTACCCAAATCTGCAGTGGTTCTTGTCCCATACATGTCCAATGTTGAACCATAAGATTTATTACCACTTTGTAACGTATGCAACCACTAGTTAGGTCATGTAACTACTAAAATGAACCAAGAAAAAATCGATACTCACTCCAAATGTGGAAATAAACCACAACATGACATTCATACACATGCAACTATCTATGTTGCTTAAAAATGTAAATACAATTTCTTAACTATGCATAGCAACAAGTAAATAATGTACTGTAATATTCAACCACATAAACAAGGATTTTAATTCTTCATTCCGATCCTAGCAAGAAATAATAACAAAATACAGTTCATAGTAAATTGCACAACAAATATATTAACATTATACATACATAAGCACAACAAATAACAACAATTATCTTATAAAATGTGTAACCTGCTATAGAGGATGGATGTTCCTCCCAACTGTAGTCATGTTGTTCTAGTTCTCAACAACAAGACACCCTCGAGATGGGGCTATGAATCCACAAGAGATGGTGGTCCGTAAGTGTTTTGGAAAATTTTCATCTACAGATAGGTGGAATCCCCCTTGGATCAATACTCATTTCATCCAAGATAGAAAGAAACAAATGGTTTTATACTTCCCCTCTAGATCTACTCTATATGTCAACAATCATAATGAGAAGAGAAGGATATATGAATTACCTCTTTTTTGTCAGTTGTCTTCACTGTTGCAACCCTTGATCTTGATTTCCAAGCTCTTTGTGCAAGAGAAGTCCTACAAGGAAAAAATAAATACCTCCTTTCTTCCACTATATATTGTTAAGTAGAATATATCTATCTATATCAAATTAGGAAAAAAATAGACATGCATATAGTGAATAATATCAACATGAGGAGAAAAAGCCAAGTTATATTATGGAAAACAATAAATAGTGAATCATTTACAACCTTAATGTCGATGCCAAAAAAAATCCGCCAAGCTCTTTTTTCCAACCCCTTGAATATCACAAGATCAACAGTATGATAGTCGAGAATTCTTCCCCCTCTTTCACCCAAGAATGGCCTTCATTATATAGGAGTTTAGGAAACATAAACATAGGATAATTTTGAGGATAGGATCGGATCAAATGAGGATTTATCTGGGAAAAAAAGGATTTACAATGCTTTGGATATAGGGTAGCTTGAACTGACCTCTAACCAATTGAAATCTCCTGGAAACCAACTCTCAAAATAAGGAATGATAGTTGTAACTACTTCATCGCCCCCCCTAGAACTAAGCACGGGGAGCTGTTATTTCTCCCCTATAATTGGGCAATGAACGATGTTCATGGTTTATTCCCCTCTCCATATGGGAAAGGGGCGATGATCCTAAAAAAAGGCCAAAAAATCAAGTTGGAAGCTAGTATTTCGACCTCCAAATGATAGGTTTCCCTTCCAACATGTCTAGGGATTATGAAAAACACTCCCTCATGGTGATGAAATTATGAAACTTAAGTGCGACACTTGGTAGTGTGAAAATAGGTGTGTAACAGATGCCCCCTAAAGAATGAGGTTAGAAGAGAAATTGATGGCCGAAATACTTAAAAAAATGTGTACGTAAGGGTGTTGGAATAGGAGAGCTTAGAGGAATCTGAAAACAAACATCAAACAATATATATGTATCATCCCTGAGGTAGGCATACCCACACTTGGAATAAACTAACTCAAAGCATGGTTTTCGACCAATACATTGTGGATCCATGAAATCACTGACTAAGGATATGGACACCAAAGATAAAATGTGGATCCATACCTTCCATCATGTGATCAAGTCGTAGCCACAAAATAATACATGGTATATATAAGATATGACAAAAGCATAGTCGCATACCAATACAAAGTGGATCTATGTGACACAATAAATATATATGTGACACAACAGATGGAAACAAATGCATAAATCAACTCTAATATTAAGTATGCTATATAAACAAATATGCTAACAAGACAATATAAGAGGCCTACCTCATCCATACATTTCATGAAGTCCACCGTTGAGCACTTGACCCAAAGAAATATACCTGCAACTAGTCCTCAACAACCAAGCAACACAAGAATATGGTGATAATATATAATGTTAGCACATTCAATAACATAATCTATCAATATTCATAACAAATATGCCCATGGAATAACAATTCAAATATTTGTGAGATATTAATTGGACGAGAAAATAGTATTTCTATTAATATATAATCATCAGAAGTGAATGAGTAACAAACTTTCGTATCGGCATGGTTCAGAACTGAGAAACTAAGTTCCTTCCAACTGGGCCTCCACCACTTCAATCCTCCACTAAAGGTAAGCTCATATAAGAGAGACAATGGACTTCTCAATCAATAATGGAAGATCTTGGGGGATGAACAATGTGTTCAGACTTAAAGGACAAATGGATCCAGACTCAATATGAAGTGAATAATTTATCCAGAGGAACTTTTCTCTCAAAGTTGAATTATTTCTCCTCTTTTCCATAGCTTCGA
Source organism: Picea engelmannii (assembly GCA_009831015.1). Taxonomy (NCBI): domain Eukaryota; kingdom Viridiplantae; phylum Streptophyta; class Pinopsida; order Pinales; family Pinaceae; genus Picea; species Picea engelmannii. The sequence goes on along the minus strand of ML817172.1, from coordinate 62,010 downwards.
TTTGGCCCACTTATAGCCTTCAAGTGGAATTGAAGGGCCAAGTCAGAACATTTCCAGTATATGGAAGGCCAATGATCATTGATCTCATGACATGACATGGAAACCTGAAACCATTTTTTAATTTTGGGCACATTTCCCGATGTACGTGGGTTGTATTGATGCAGCCTACGTATACACATGTTGTAATATAGGTAGGGCACATATATGTGGAAACGTCATTTTTTTATCTCTGGGGTTTGCAAAAAGGGACTTCAAGTTTGCATAGGGAAATGGAAAAAGGCCCTCTATGAAATATTGCATGGGGTGAGGCAAGCATTTCTATAACACCAACATGATGGCCATACAAGAATACTCTAAGTACTCAAATAATATCCATCGCAACCTAGGTGAGGAACGTAACATAGGTGAGTTCTTGAGGAGTTATCAGGGTCTTCATCCTAATCCTAAAATGGTACGATTCTAGTCATGTGAATAGATGTGTTGATATTGAACATGGTAGAAACCATTTGATTACTGGTCATTGATGTATATCGTTAACAAGTGTGAGGTAAATATCCAATGATGACAATGATTCCCAAGGTACCCTAGTACATTCCAATGAATGTAAATAAATGAGCTGAGGTCAAACATTCATGGAATCATTCAATCAAATTTCAATGATGTAAACCTATTATCGAAAGAGAGGAGACCTACCATTGGGGAATGAAGGTTCAAGGGTATTAACCCGTATCTAAGTCTAATTCCCAAATAATGTGTTGAATTCGATAGGAACAAACTTTTTGAAGGAGGGTCATTATGTGTCCCCCATCATCGAAAAGAAACCGACAGAGAAAAGAGATATAAGATAATGGATTAAATGAGCACACAATGACATGATTATGAAGGTTTTTAATACCATGGAGTGGTTTATTTGGGATGAACTCTCTTGAACATTGTGAGTCACGAAAAATGATTTGGAAGTATTGAATCGATCGAAAGATAGAACAAAACATAGTGTAATGATAATTGGGGGAACTCTTTAGGTGGGTTGAAGGAGTATAATGACTCATAGGATTGGTATGACTTGGAGACAATGAAATTACCCAAATGTAAGACAAGAAACAAATAGGATCCATGTTCGAGGGTGACAACAAACATCTGCCAAAATTCTTTCCAAAAAAATGGCCCACTTCCCTCAATTCCCCCCCACCATGAACAAAGAGTACCTTTTTTTTTTTTAACAATCTTGAGGAGGGTAACAGATGCCCAGTATAGCTCATATTTGATGAGTCCCTCATCACATATTTAACGAACCTAAAGAAGGAGGGGTTTGATCCCATATGGGTCCTACAATGTATAATTTTACGATATCAGAGAATGTAGACTCAACACTCTTTTTACATTTCGAGAGATGAAAATAACTTAAAGAAGACTCCATGGGTGTTATTTTTCATAAATTTAGTCCCTCGAGACCGAAAAAGTATAAAACAATACAAGAAAGAAATCTTCTAGTCAATATTGACTAGATTATTTATTTTTTGTTATTAGTCCATCTGGTCTGAAAAATGGTTAAAATTACATCAAATAGACACCCTTTTAGATCCTTTTAATGAGTGTTAAAGGAAACAAAATCACCCGACAATATTTTTATGTTTAGAGAGTCTGAAAAGAGATTGAAGGAGACTCCAAAGAGTTCATTTTTTGTATAGTTTTTACGATCCCGAAAAAGTGATAAAAGTTTACTTGGTAACTTATTCTCATGTATTTACAAGCATGAGAAAGAACAAATACTAAGCTCGTCTAGAGAAAACACATGGAATGCAACTAAGTTCCAACGGGTGAAATGAATCCTAAGAAATGACTACGATAGGTTGTAGCAAGGAGGCATAGAAAGAGAGGACCACTCACAACAACATGTATCTCTTGACGGTAACTGAAAAATGGGAGCAACATCAAGCATAATTTCAATGGTCATAAGCAAGCGAGATGACAAATAGAAGCAAAGCAGTAGCAAGCACAACCATTAGGAGAATATAAGATTTTTTCTTCATTTTTTAATGACCTTGAAACAGAGAATGGACTATGCTTGAAGTGTTTGCTTTATTTTTTAACAAGCTTGAAACAAAGAATGAAACTGTGCTCGATGTTGGTTTCATTTTTTAATGATCTTGAAACTAAAAATGAACTATGCTCATAATGATACCAATTGATGAGTTTCTTTCCAATGTGATGTCCATAGGTCGGTACTTTGAGTGATACCTATTGGTGGGTTTTTTCCCAACATGATGTCGAGAGGTTGGTACATTCCCCCTGGCATAATCAAAATAACCTAGTGACTTAAATCCAATACGATTTCCAGAGGCTGGAGACATTCCCCCAAGACTTATTTGGTCTGTTGAATCTTCGTTTGCACCCGATTAGTTTCCTGGATACTAATAAGAATAGGTTCACCATAGAGGAAGGAAGAAAGAGGATCAACTGAGACAGTAAGAGAAAATGAAGGTTCATGTACTAGATCAAGTGGAAGACTTGATTCAATTGGAGCGGGGTGTTTTTATTGAATTGCATGATATGCAACATATGATGGACTAAGTGGCATGGTGTCACCTAGTGATTCAAGTTCATATGGTCTAGGTATTACCCAAGAATAAAATTATTTAGGATATTGTTTCACTGTAGCCGAAAGAATTTTGATCATGGAAGCTAGATGCAGGGGATCAAGGGAAAACAAGGGAAAGACCCCCATGAGAGAGGAATACTTGAGCAGACCAACCCCCACACTCTCATACTCAATATTGGAATGTCCTATGAAAGGGATATTATTAACAATGTTTTTATGAATTTAGGGTGTGCAGTAATCAAGTTGGTCGATATTCATAAGTTTTCCTTGGTGAGGAAATTGCAAGAGGCGAAAGACAAAATATGTGACATAGGTGATCACATAAAACCAACTACGACCAAGAAATAAGTTATATTCAAGGGATTCATCGAACACTTCTAGGTCAATAGAAATGGTTTTCTCCCACAACTCCATGACTAAAGAGTGTAAGAATCCATAAGGTTTGAAGCCACATCCATAAAATTCTTTGAGCGTAGTGGAAGACTGGTTGAGTTCAGGGGATCTAGTGGCCCTCCAACAAGATAACTACATGACACAAGTTGAGGCTCCTTCATCCAAAATAGTATGATGGATATTCTTCCCATGAATGATGGTGTGAATTTGGAATGTTAGGTGGTGGGAGAGCCTTGATTTTAAATATTCCAGGTTAAACATAATAATATTAGATGTAGTTAGGTCCACATGTCCACAATATCTAACAAAAGGGTTCTATGTTGGCTAGGAAAATTTTGTAGAACTTCAAGAGTCAACATATCAAAAGGTTCTTGTGCCAAATCTTAAATAATGTTGTAGTTTCGGGTAGAATGGGAACTTGGATTAAAATTTGATTTTTGAATTGTGCTCTTAGGTGGGTGCAACACGCAGTAAAAAATATGCTTCTCTATTTGAATAGGGTTGTAAGGTGGAGGAGTAGTGGAAGTTGATGGATTATCAGTAGCACCTTCGTTGGAAATGCTTTCTGGAAAGGTGTTGTATGTCTTGGATCAATTTGTTATACTAACTGTCTCGTCACACATAAGAACATTGGTGCTTGTAGAAGCATCCCCATTTGGAGCATGATCCTCATTTACCCCTTGTGGAGGGGAAGGATTATGGGAAATCATTTGTTGTTGTCGAGGAAGGAAAGGATTAGTTAACACTGCAGGTTGGGAGGTTCCATTTAAACATTTTGTGATTTCCTCATGATGGGGATAGTCCTTTGTATAATGGTCATATTCGTAAATATGTACGGGAAATTTCTCATTTATTTTCAACTTGTTTTCAGTAGTTGTTTTGGGTTTTGCATTCTCCTACTGGTTATAATATTTTTTGGAGTTACATTTATTTTTTTTCTTACCTCCAAGTTGTTGAGATGAAGTGGATTGAACCATATTCACCTTGGAGGATTGTGCAGGAGAAGGAACATATTTGGTGTTTGTAATAGTATTTTATGAGTCTGGGTGGCCTTATTGCTCAGTTGATTCGGTTGTAGACTGGGATTTTACAGAACCTATCATGCCATAGGCATGGGATTCCGGGGATTGTCTTAAAGGATGATTCGAAGGAAGAGGAGCATGAGGAATTAGATAATAAAATGTGTCGAAATGAGAATACACTAGGGCCAAATATTTATCATGGTTTATCTCTTTCTCTTCAGTGACAACACCTCCCATGGAAACATCTCTAGCAATGGATGGTAGGAGTGACTTAGTGAATCAATATTCCAAGAGTTGGTCCATACTTGCATCTTTAATCAACCATCATTGTTGCCTCCATTCATGAATATGATCAAACATATGGGTGGATGTGTATTACCTAAGAAAGGTTAGAAGCTCAGTACTAGTATCATACTGGATTGACAGTTGGAAATGGGTAAAAAATGCCACAGCGGGGGAGTTAAAGTTTCCAAAGGAGTATCGTGACAACTCGATATACCATTTTGTTCTCAAAACTGTGAGACTTATTTGGAAAAGTATTAAGTGAATAGAATCATCCATCAAGGAGTTGTAATAACACCAAATATGGAAGGTCATTACTTGATTTTTGGGATATTCTCCAGGCTTCTTGTCGAACTTCGATATATCATAGGGTAGTTTGGCAGGAATCAATGTCTAGAATAGGGCATGTTGCTTGGGATTGTTACTCGAACATGACAAATCAGGAAGATCTAATGTATCTTAAAAGGGAAGTTGTTGGTTGGCTTTCATATATTGGTAGTATTGATACATCATGGGTATACTAGTAGGAACATGTATTAGTTTTGATGGCATGGTAAAACATGATGGTCTTCCCATATACTGTAGTTGAGAGGGTTGGGGAGTAGGAAACATGGGGTTCATGGATTGAGTGGGAAAAAATCCTTGTGGAGGGATGCTCATCAGATAAGGTTGACCCCATGGAGTGTTTTCAACTCCCGTATATTGTAGTCCAATATAAATTCCTTTAGTAGTAGCAGTGGAGGGGAATGACAGAGTAGTTTGTCCCTAGGCTTGTAGGTGGTTTTCAGTAAGTTATTTCCCCCAAACTAGTTGTTTCCCCTATGATGAAGATTTCCCCATATTTGAAGGTTCCCCCTCAGCTGTAACTCCCCCCCCTGGTATGAGGTTGAACAATTTGTGTGACTCTCATAGTGTTACCAACTTGTCTTAGAGGGGGGGAAACCAAGATTCTTGTCATAGGGCCTAGGGTAGCAGCATTGTTGGCCACTTGAATAGAGATAGGTAGCAGAGGAAAACCACGTAAAGAACTTGGTGTAAAGATATATGCAACTCTAGTGGTGGGAACATAACTAAATCCATGTGTGAAAGGTTTTGTTCTCGCAGATGGTTGTGATCGAGAAATCTAGGTCAATGATGTTCCCCCACAAAGGAGAAACACCAATACTAAATATTTGTGGAAAAGTAGGTATCGCAGGTTCAAGTACAAAAAATGTAGAGCGAGGGGGTGATACCACCAATCTCTCTGAATAGTCAAGTGGAATGGGATCCATTCCTAAATACTTCCTACTAAATTTATTAGGTGGTAAGAGGTAGGAAGAGAAAGAATCAATATATCTTATGGATGGTAACTCAATGACTAGTGAATGAAAGGGACCAATTAAAGGGGGATTTGAAAGAGGGGAAAAATTTCCTTCCTTGATGGTTTCAACCACCCCTTTGAGTTGGTCACTTAAGGGAGCTACACTCCCAATATCAGAATAAATATCTTCATTGATGTTTCCTTCATTGGAATGGTTGTGTGGAGGATTGTGCCCTTTAGGATCCAACGCTTGCATTCTATGATATATTCAAAGACCTTGGTTGGCCATGGTGAAATTATAACATAAATGATGATTCTTAAGGCCAACTACAAATTTCGAAAGAAAACACCCCTAATAAATCTGAAGGAAATCAACTATGTAAATCATAGGTGAAGGGATATTTTGAATACGGGATATCAAGCAATCAACAATGATATGAGAAAGAGTTATGGTAATCCTCACACAAAAATCCCCCCAGGTGCAAGTAATATCCCACAAGAAAATACCCTCTTGGTTCCCTGAAGAGGAGATTGATCTTTTGTCACATGTACCATAAGGAACCTTCCTTGTAGAAGGAACCCTCCTTCCAGACACCTGTGTGGAATCCTAGTAGAGGTTACTATGTTTTCCAATTCACAATGAATAGTCAGGGGGGTACAGTCGACAATCAATACTAGAAAATGGGCATGGGAATGCTGGACACAAATCCACGTCCCAAAAAGTGATAACAAGTGGTGTCACTCCGAGGACTTGCCACTCTTCAAAGCCACAAACTTACAATAGTGCCACTAGGAAAACAGAAGAGGGGAAATCTCAACCAATCACTTTTCTTGACCTCATGGTTGACTCCTTTGTGAGAGGATCTTTCCCAACTAACATTAATTACTGCTACTATATTTTCAATCTATCTAGTATTATACAATTATACAGTTTTGTTTAGCATCCTTGAATATTTTACTCGCTTTTCCCTAATCCAAAGGCCCTATCCTTACATTATTGTCGGTGTGCTATAAAACAAAATATGTCTAATTGGTTTTATTAAGTTCCTTGGTTAGTTTTTAATGGCTATTTTTTACTCAATAGGGTGTATGAAGATGAAACTCATGGTGTTATGACTCGACCCTAAAAACATGTAGAAAGAATGAAATGAAAAGATTTGGTTTAGATGAATTCTATCCGAGGGAAGGAGAGGAGCTCATTTTCTTTTTAATGAAAATAAATACCCAATACCATGGAAATTTTGTTTTTCCTTTAACAAATGCAGAGAATTTAAAATTCCAAACTATCAAATTAATATCCTTGAAATCCAAAAACAAATGCAAGACAATCTCTTTTACAATGTGTATCCAAAACTCTACCTATGGAAGTAGAATGAAAACACTTTTTGTTTCCTTATTTTCAAATTACATGAAAAACTAAAAATATAGTCTTATTTTTCTTTTGCTTTTAATCAGAATGAAAGGGATCAATGACGCTTACAAAGGATCTCAAATCTAAATAAGATGAGGAAAAAAAACACTTAACTAGTCTAACAAGTAGTAAAATAATCCAATCACAAGGATGTCTTCAACACTTGTTACTTGCAAACATAAAACTCAATCTTTCAATGGTCACAAAAAACCAAAACAATTGAAATCAAGAGAAATCCCTTTTTGAAACCTTTTAAATCTGATCAAAGAAATATCGAACATCCATGAAAGAGTTGTGATAAGGCCAATGAATTATTGAATATATGAAGGATCGGTGTTTATCCAAAGAGAAGAAAGAACTCAATCAAAGGAGGCCTAAAACAACATATTCCAATTCCTAAATAAACAAAATAGATTCCAAAGACAAAGAAGGAAGTTTGAAAAGTCTTAGAATCAAAATTATAGAGTTCAGAATGCCCAAAGGTAATAGGCATTAGACCGATAGTTACATAGACTCAAAAAAAGGATAAAGAGAACCTAAAGTGATCTAGTACTCCAAAAATTGATAGGAGAAGGAAAATTTCAAAAGGAGTCATAAATAATTGCAGTTACTAAATTTAAAAAGCAATCAAAATATTAATAAAGTAGCAAAGACTCTTATGTAAAAGCATGAGACAAAACACTGACAAAAAAGACAAAGGGAAGGGTCAAAATTCACGAAGAAAGGAGATTAAATCCTTTGTAACACTGAAGAAAGGTTGATGATCAAGGCCTCATCACCCCCAAGACACTAATAGAGGGGGATAATCAAGATATTATCACTTTGTACTCCCTTATAGGGGAGGGATGGATTCTGGAACTTGGTGAAAAAGACAAACATTTTCCCTGATATGATGAAGGGTCGGGTTCTTTAATGAATATACTTTCTATGGATGATGAGGAAAAGGGAAAAATCAAATAATATCCATACCATCAAGAAGGATCAAGTAACAAACAAGAACTCAAAAGGATAGAAAATACGAAGGAAAGATCAAAATGATCGCTCCCCAATATGGCCGCCAATTTCCATTGTGGAAAAGTTTCCCCGACAGAAAGGTGAAATGATCCAGGTGGACATCGATGACTACCCACCTCTTCCAACTGGCTCAAAACAATTTTATGACAATTTTGGCAATTTACTATTTTTAGTAGTTTGTAACTTTCAGGGCCATTTTGAGGGCCTAAATGACATTTTTTTAGGATAGAGCTTATCAATGATAGCCAAAGGCTTTGATTGAGCCCTGAAAATGAATCTCCCCAATGATACCTTTCCAACGAGCTATCGTGCACCCCAAATGAAGATCGTATGCCAAAGTTACACCCCCATGAATTTGATACACCAAACTACCCAAAACGGGGTCCACAAAACTGTTGGATTTTCATATTCTGGGGTTAGGGTTTCGTATTTTATTTATGATAAAAATGCCTTTGGATCCTCATTGTAAAATCATATTCTTGTGAATGCGAGTAGCAGACACATCTCTTCTAAGAGATAAGTTGCCACCATTCTAGCGAGTCTTTCACTCTGTATTTTTAAAGTCATTGTACATTTTCTCTCATTAATAGAAAATTGTGTATTACTGTATCTCTGTGTTTATGGTTGCATCTCTGAGATAAATTTCTATTATATTATTGAATATCTAAGATATATATTCACATTTCTTTATTATATCTCCGCTCTCATTTTGTGCTGAAAATAATCCGGATCATGAAACCCCCCTTGGATCAAGACTCCTTTGGTCCCATACAGAAAAAAAAGATTTTCTACTTTACCCCTAGATCTACTATTTATGTCAACAATCAGAATGAGAAGGGAATGGTAGATGAATTTCCTCTTTTTTGTTAGTTTTACTTTCTACTCCATCCCTTTATCTTGTTGTCCAAGCTCTTGGTGCAAGATAATTCCTACAAGGAACAAAGAAATACCTCCTTCTTCCACTATATATTGTTAAGAAGAATAGATCTATGTATATCAGATTAGGGAAAAAATAGACATGCATATAGTGAACAATATAATCATGAGGGGAATATCCCAAGTTATATTATGGAAATAAATAAATAGAAAATAATTTACAACCTTAATGTCGATGTTGAAATAGCTCCTCCAAGATATCCTTTCCAACCCCTTGAAAGTCACAGATCAACAACATAATATCCTAAACTTATTCCCCCTCTTTCACCCAAGATTGACCTTCATTATATAGGAGTTGAGGAAACATAAACATAGGATAATTTAGAGGATATGATGGGATCAAATGAGGATTTAGTTAAAAAAACAAGATTGACCTTGCGTTGGATAGAGGGTAGCTCGAACCAACCTCTAACCAATTGAAATATCCCAAAAACCACCTCTCGGAATAAGGCATTATAGTTGTAACTACTTCATTTCCACCCAAAAACTAAGCACGGGGTGAGGTTATTTCTCCCCTATAATTGGGCAAGGAGTGATGATCATGGTTTATCCCCCTATCCATATGGGCAGGGGGGCGATGATCCTAAAAAAATGGCCAAAAACTCAAGGTGAAAGCTAGTATTTCAACCTTCAAATGACAGTTTCCCTTCCAACACGTCTAGGGAATATGACAAACACTCCCTCATGGTGATCAAATTACGAAACTTGGTAGTGTGAAATATAGGTATGTAACACTAAGGATGGATAATGTTACCCTCACAATAGTCAAACTCACAACTGATTCCAGTCCACCATATCTCTTCCCCTCAACCTGCACAACTCAAGGGATGGAATACCCGTTCACTTCTCATAGTCCCTCAGGAATTTCTACCTCCCTCTAGGGCTTCCAATATAGGACGGATATGAATTATAATTATTGGGACCTTTGGAATTATATAGCTGCAACACGAATTCTCCCAACAGGAAAACACATGCTTCCTTGGATGAATTTTGAACAAAAATTCACTCTCAATCCCACAACCTCTTTCTCCATGAAATTACAACTCCAAACAGTTTCCAAGCATGACTACAACAAATAGATTCAAGATTTAGTACTCAAAACTCCATTCCTCACTAGAAAACTCCATGTAAGACTACTCTTCATGCCAATAACATGAATGCATAATTTTGGTTTCCTACCCATACAAATTTCCTCTATTTTGCTTGCTTTCTAGACTTGCACTCTTCCCCAAGATGATTGTACTCATCCCCCATGCTCTCAATAACTATGGGATGTGACTCTCACACCCACCATCTTACATGAATTGAATGATTGGGCTCTAGAACACTCAATGACTAATGGAAGGTTCATGGTAAGAATAATTTAGAAAGAAATACAAAATGGTTTTTGGTTTAATAGACATGGGTAAACTATCCCCCTTACAACCCTTCCCTCTCTTGCAGAATTCTTAGACCCAAAATCTTCATCTATGTCCATCTACAATTGACAATGCATTTCGTTCATTATATTCAATTTACATAATTTACATATTACATCGCTTTGGATCTCAGCCACATACTACATTTACAATATACATCACTTGGATCTCATCCATGTACTAAATCTACAATATACATCTCTAGTTTGGGGTTTGAAAACGAGGATGTTACAAAAACCATGGTTTAATAAGGACTAGATATTTTGAATAATGATTCACGGATTATGACTATAAACCATGTTTTTCCTATGTATATGATATTTATAGATGCATATGCTAAGATTTATCTTCACCATCCCTAATTATCTAAACCAAAAAAACAATTTTCTATGAATGGTTCAAATTCAGGTTACAAGATTGGGATTCAATGGATTCATTAAAACAATATTTTATATTGAATTAATTTGGATGTGAATGATTCAATCAAAGATGGTTTATTTATGGAGAATGATGGGAAAATATTCATTCACTCAGACAAAATTGCGTCATGTAGCATAAATCCATTCGATCAATCTAGGCATGGATGTCTACATCTATTGTGAAAGTTTAGCCATTTCTTCTAGAGAGGAATTATTTTCCATCCCATATGCTCTTGAAGTGATGTATAATGTTAGCTAATGAATCCTCTAGTAAAACACCATCATGTGTCAAAATACTTGAAAGTAAAGAGGTTGTTATTTTTAGAGGTCGTTGTATCCCAACATATGTAAATTTACATCAACAAGAGATGCTTTACACATAGAAATATTTGTTGATACTATTGGATATCATTAATGGGCTGCGTTTATAAATACCTTATTCCTTTTATTCATTATTATTTTTGATATTAAATTTTTTCATATTTCTAGGATATTTTAATGCTAGAATGGGAACTAACTAATATTTTATCTTGTGCAATGGTGACAACTCTAATTCTCTATGGTTATATGAGGACACAATTTTATTTATCAAATAAAAAATAATTTTGAATTCTTGCTTGAGAATCTATTCGAATCTGAGCTGGCCAGGCTTTGTACTTCTCAAGATATAATAATTTTCAATGGCCTAATGCAGTGGTTGAAATATATCCTAATGAATTATATTCATGGGCTTGGTAGTAGTGTCATATATAATGTTATTGATCCAGTTGGATATTGGTGGCCACCCACCTATTCCAAATGGCTTCTCGTGTCCATTTTTTGTTCAACAAGTTATTTTGTACTGCTTTGTAATTGTGGGTTCTACACTTCTAGGGATGTTTGAAGCCCCACACATCCTCCAGGTGGATACAGGTGGCCCCTCACCTAATCCAACTAGCTTATTTTGTATGTTTTGATGTCATCGCATCTTGTTGTACTTCCGGGGCCTTTTTGGTGCCCTAAACATTGTTTTCTTGGCTTGCCATAGTCAAACTATGGACAAAGTTAGAGTTTGATGGAGGAATTTGTATCTCTTTGAAATACCTTTCCAATGGGATATCACACGCCTAAAACAAAGGTCGTATGAAAAAGTTACGACCCTTGGAAGTTGAGGTACCAAATTACACCAACTTACCCATAGGGCCCACATGAAATTTTGCATTTCAACTTCTAGGGTTAGGTTTTTGGATGTCTATGGTTTTGGAATTCATAAGTAATATAAGAAAGGCCTCAGGAGACTCATTGTAATCCATTATGCTCAGACAAATGCATGTAGCAGTCACATCTCTTCTCAGAGATAGCTACCACCATTCAAGAAAGTGTTTCAGTTATGAAGTTTTACAATTTCAACCTATTCCATTATTTAATAGAAGATATTGTTCACTGGATATTTACGTTATTATTCATATATATATTTTTATCATATTTAGTATGTTAATCAATTCATTCCACTCCTAAATCTAGATCAGTGGTATCAGAGAAGTCTTCTCTTCATTCATTTTTCTTCATGCATGTCCCCAACAAGATTTGGGTACAAGAAGTTGTGACGCGAACCAATGGAGCCATTACAAGATCAGTCGCACCGAGCCCGACAACAACCCATGGGGGAAAAAATGAAAGATTATGGAGTAGGAGATCCTATTAAAATGTTGCTTAAGGAATACCTCATGTGACAAAGGAATGAAATGATGGACAACTTCGCATAGATCCTTCAACGACTACCCAAAAGAGAAGCGTCTTCATCAAGCAACCATGCAACCCCCTTCAAGGTACATGTAAGTTTTTATATTTCATTAGTTGAAGGACTGATAGATGCAGATGTTGTAGATAAATGGTTGAATCTACTCGAAGGATATTTTAATTTTTTCGATAGGGAAAATATCACTTTTTCACTCCTCAAGGTCGTTCCCCATGTTAAAGACTAGTGGGATACTTACTCTGCGAAAAGGGCCGTGGAGGAATCTACAATGTTTCTGGTGGCCCTTACATTGGATTCCTTCTAGGATTCCATTAAAGAACAATACTACCATGTTGGAAGCTATGAGGACTAGTACACTAGATGGACCACCCTACGTCAAGAAAGGGACCAGACAGTACTAGATTTCACCAATATTTTCCATACCCTACACACCAAATTAGGTATCAAAGACTCTGAGCATCATCTATTTCTCAAATACTATGGTTTTTTTCATAGATACATTCAAATAGAAATGGATTTCCTGGTCATCACCTCATTGGGAATAGCTTATAGATATGATGTCAAGATCGAGTAGAAATTTAAACAGAAAAGGCAAGAGTTTGGATCTACAAATCCCTCATAGAAGAAGAAGGGAAAAGGCATCCCCAACCCACACAGAAAGGGACCAAGTCGATATGGTTTCCCTTAGGACAACGATTCCAATCCACAACAAAATAAGGGAAATGAGAATATGAAGAAGGACATGGGAAAATGGTGTGAATACCATAAAATTCCTTGGCATAACACCGAAGAATGTTGCTCCAAGAAGTCCCTCATGGCCGAGATAAAGGATTCTGAGTCATAGGTCGATTCTGATTCCAAGTCAAATCCTAAAGGAGGGAAGCATATGAGCTATGTTGAACCTAGTGCCACTTTCACTACCACCAAAGTCCATCCAAGTGAACCAGAAGAACCAGAGGAAGGGGAATGCCTCTTTCAGTCGCAAATGTTGGTCAAGGGGACTCTGCTTCATTTCATTGTCGATAGAGGTAGTCAGAAGAACCTAATTTCAGCAGAGGTCATCAAGTAGCTGGACCTGCCTATGACACCACACCCACAACTCTACACAATCGGTTGGCTTCACCAAGGAAGAGATCTCTGTGTCAGCCAACAGTTTCTTCTTCCCTACGTCATCAAGACTTTCAAAGATGAGGCACTATGTGATATTTCTCCCCTTGAATTTTGTGATGTTCTTTTACAACAACTATATTTGTGGAAGTGTCATCCTATGTATGATTCTAGACCCCACAGTGTTATTATTACTTTGGATAGACAATTGTACAGGATCCCAGAGGTAGCACCGCCTACTGTTGTTTCTTTAATATTTTCTAAGAAATGCAGTAAGGTCATTTCATAGACCGAGAAGTTCGTCTTCTTTGTGATCCATGCTCATAGTAAGAAGAAGGTCATTTCCACATCTGTGGCCTCTACAATACTCTTCTTTTTGAAGAAAAATCAAGTGGACGGGATCGTGGAAGAATAAAGAGACATATTATCATTACCTACAGGGGTACCAAAACACTTCCAAGTCAATCATCCAATTGATATGACCCCTGGTGCACCTCTACCTAATCGACCAACCTATTGGTACTCGTTGATGGATAATGAAAAAAATCAGTTATCAGATCTGAGAGATTCTTCAAAAGGGGCACATCAGACCCAACTCCTCCCCTTACGGAAGCATGATTGTACTTGTGTAGAAGGATGATACTTGGTGACTCTGCATTGATTACAGATCCTTAAACAAAATTACAGTTAGGAACCACTACCCCATTCCCAAGATTGATGACCTTCTTGAACACATAAAGGGGGAAACATTCTTCAACAAGATTGACCTAAAGTCTGTCTACCACTAGGTTCCCATCGAGCTAACTTATGTATGGAAGACAACCTTCAAGTCTAAATAAGGTCTCTACGAATGGCTAGTCATTCCCTTTGGCTTAACAAATGCACCAGCCACTTTCATGAGGTTGATGGATGATGTATTGAGACCCTTGACCAAATAATTTTTGGTAGTATATTTGGATGACATCCTCATATTCAACAGAACATGGGAGGAGCACATGCGACATATTCAACATATTTTGAGCACTCTGTGGTAGCACAAGCTTGATGCCAACTTGGAAAAATTCTCTTTTGGCATGAAGAGGGTCCAATACTTGGGCTACATTGTTGATGTGCATGGGGTACATGTTGATCCAAATAATATTCAAGTCATCCATGAATAGCCATCCCCAACCACACTAACCGAGCTTCAGATCTTTTTGGGACTAGACAGCCTCTACCGACGGTCCATGTTGGGATTCTCACATATTGCATGGGCCCTCAACCAGGTGACCAAGGTAAGTGGTAGGGACAATTTCATGTGGGGGAAGGAGAAGAAATGAGAATTCGATGATCTGAAGCATGTCTTATCATCATCTCTAGTACTTGTTATCCCCCACTTTTAGGGATAACTAGGAGATCATGTCTCAAGGCCAACAGGTCCTAGACATGGAGTACCGAGAGCCAGATCTAATTTAGCATGGCCCTGGAGGGCCCATATTCTCTCCCTTTCATCATCTCTACTTTATCAGTAGCACTAACATCCATCACCATCAACTTGGTCTTGTGTCAAAGATGGTTCTTGCTCCATGAGGTAATGAGTTCGAGAATCATGGTATGTGTCACTCTGATCTTCAAAACCTTCGAATATGTGAATTTAATTCCTTTTGTTTATAACAAATGCTTGGATCTTATACTTTCCCACTTGACCATGTCGAGGGGGAATGACAAGATTCCCTAGTAAGTCTGTGTCCATATGTTTTGGTTTGCCACTGGAGGGATTTTTGAAAATCCATCGTCTGCTCTCGTCATAGCATCACCTTTTCATCTTGCTTCCTGCTCATCTATCCCATTACACTTGTTTGAGCACTAGGTTGACCTATTTTCAGGATTTCACCTTATCTCATGGGAAGAAGGGCCTAAAGGCCCAGAAGGTAAAATCAAGCTAGAAAAATATGAAAGACTAATAAACCTCGAGATGCTTCGCCCAAGGATCCCCAAGAAAGAAATAAAAGGCTTCTCAGCAAGAAACAAGAGGGACCCTTAAAAATAATAAAACAAGACCTAGTCAGAGGATAGGGGGTCTAATCATGAGCCAACCTATTAGGTCCATGGGTACCTAGCAGTATGACATTAACACCACCTAGTTACCATGCCAGGGTAGTGAATCTTGGTGGCATGGACAAGAGAAAGGGGGTCTCATCATGAGCCAACCTTCTCATTTATGTGAAAGTACTTACGGGGAATGCTATCACCATTGGTCACCACACCAAGGAAGCGTCCCTTGATTTATCTTCTTGAAGAAAAAAAGGCAATTAAAAAATAAAGAATAAAGAATAAAAGGCATGAATGGGCTTGGAAAAAATTTCATCCAGGACAGGTGCAACTCGCCTTCTACAAAGTCACCCACATGTAAAACTTTGCATCCTCTACTCTCACTGCACCCACTTGCCTGGACATCCTTCATCTACATCACCCACCTACATGGCTCTAATGAAGTCTCTTCTGAAAACTTTCCTCTTCTAGTGGACACTAGCCTAATAGGATGCCCTATAACTTTCTCCAAACTTGTATTGTAGGCTTGTATATAGTCTTTGATATTTTAACTGGGGTAATAGGGTTTTTATGCTCATGTTTAATAATATTGATGATGATATGTGATTGACATTGCTATGATCCCTGTGACTTATGATCCCATGGAGGGTGTAGTTGTTTATGTGCAGGATCATTCCCGACAGACAGGTACCATGTTGGAACGATACACATGGGGAGATGATTAGTTCATACCTCCATGGGGATGAATATCCCAAAAGATGGATGTTGATACCCCAACAGGGGGAAGAGGTTGGACATAGGGGTTTTCACAGGAGAGAAGGAGGACGACTTGCAGAGGCACCTCGACATAGCTTGACCTAGGGGGGTTGTTCCCTTTTTAGCAGAATGTTGGCCTTGGAAGGCCTAGGACGTCACCCTTCATGAACATAATGTCACCTAGAAGGATGGATGTTTTGGGAGACAATTGGGGCAGTTTTGGCACATGTGGCAGGTTGGAGAAGCTTAATGAGGGCTAACATTTTTCTCCAGGATGTTGCATTTTCCCTAGAAGGGGCTAGCATCACTCTAAAAGGGGCATGACATCTCTCTTTATCTTTATTAGGGTTTAATTTTAAGCATTTAATGTAAAACAATATGATTTTTAGTATTTTGGCCTTTTAATCCTTTTTTTATGACCTAAAAGTGAAATTAGGTCATGGCATTGTATAAATTGAGGGTTTTTACCTTCATTTTTTCATCATCTTTCACTTAGTCATTAGTGAGGTATGAAATTTACAGTACACATGGTTTTCTTGGCTGATATTGTGAGGCGCACTTGTTGAAGGAAGACATTTTTGGAATTCTATTGGATTTTTTGGTATTTCTCTTGGTGGAAGGTGTTACAACTAGAGTTTGGTATGCTATTTATTGGTGAAATGTAAGTAAATTTCTGCAAAACTTCTTAGTTGAATGGTTGTATTGTTATTTCTTACACCTGTTATTATGATTTTTTGAATAAAACCTAGCTAACAAGCACACATTATAGGTCCTTGTCTCATGTACCCGTCAAGATTTTGAACCATCTATTGAAGAGAGTTAAAGCCTTGCCTTAGCAACACTCTTTTCTTCCTCTTCCATGCTACTTGTCTTTCTTATTGAGCTAAGAATGAGAAAACACATCAAGGCCTAGTTCCCATACACCTTGTTGAGTCGATTTTCCCTAGGGTTTGCTTGGTAAATCCTTGCTATAACAACACGTTACCTGAAAAACCTCTTGTATTAGTCTTATGCAATATTTTGAGCTAGCCAATTTTCCATTTAAGCTAAGGAAGGAGGAGAGATCACTGAGGCCTAGTTACCTCTACACCAAAGTGAGCCTCTCTCCCCTAGGGTTTCATCCTTGAGGCCTTGCTTTAGCAACACCTCGAGGTCTAACCCTCTTATCCTTATTCTTATTACTTTCACTTGGTCCTTCAACTTTTGTGTCCTCTACTTTTGACTCCATTAACCCTAATTCATTGATCTAAAGACCTCTTTTGTCTTGAGTAACTTGATCACAACCTCAATCTAACACTTAAAGAAATTACTAATCTTTTTAACCCTAGCCTAAGACTAACCCTACTAACTAATTGGTGTCGTCATCCTTTTTCTATTAACACCATTGTGCAACCATTGTTTTACTTGTGAGCAATTGAATGGTTATTTAGGGCATTATTTAAATGAAGTGTTAATTGTTACATTGAATGCCACGTTCATTTAGCATTTATTGAAGAAGTGATATTGTACATCATTTATATTATATAAACATTGACTTCTTCAATATTTGTTTCTCAATTTCTTATATATCAGATAGTCATTGATTATATGAATTACTAACCAAGCGAGTAAGCTTGCATATATATATCTCTTGTTTCTTTGTCTTGGGTAGGTACATCTCTGTTTGGTTATACTTCTATTTATTGGTTGGTTAGCCGGACTATCTACTCGGTGGAGACTTGTGAAGGGGGGAATTTATCTTTTAGCCTTCAATCCTTTGCCTTCTCAAAAACCCATGTCATCGGGGACATCCCCCCTAGGATTTACCTCCCTAAATAGAAAGAAACTTCCCATCTAGGTGACATTGGGTGGGATTGGTTCAGTTACGCCACGTTGTCTCTTTACATATATATTTTATCCTAACTACAAACCATGTGATAAAATTCTGGCATCGTTGTCGGGGAACACTGAGTCAAACCTTCCTCAAAGATGACACTTTTTGGTAAGCCTTGCCTCTAGAGACCTTATCGTACAAGCTTACCTGACGAATCCACTTTGGGTGTTTTCCCTTATCTTTTTGATAGTTTCAAGCAAATTATCTGGCGACTCCACAGACTACAAGTAGGTATAATAATCCTCCTCAATCCTTTAGAATAAATCCTCCCTGAAACTCTCCTATTGTAAAATCACTTTTTGGAGGAAGTCTTCCTTTGAAAACCATGTCTATCTTAGCAACTCAGACCAATACAATTAACCCAGCTAAAAACCAAAGACAATGGTCATCTACTCTTTTCAAACTACTAGACATGTCAGCTATACCAGGCTACCCTAGGCAAATGCCACCCAAGTATGAAAAGTTTACCGGTACTGATGCAGTCACTCTTGAATAGCACATGAGAAATTTTTGGTCATTTTTTCATCTGCACCGCATTAGTGATGATGTTGAATACCTAGTCATGAAATTTTTCTCCGCTACCCTCCTTGATGCTTCAAGGCATTGTTATCTCAGCCTACCTAATGGAAACATTAAAACTATGGACAAGGTAGAAGAAGCCTTTCTCAAGATATGGAGCATCAAAGAAGAACCCAACATGCTTCTTACCAAATTAAACTCTCTTTGGAAACATGAGAATGAATCTATTTGGGAATTCCATACTAGGTTTGAAACTTTGTTGAAAATTATCCCTGTAAGCCATCATCCAAGCAGTGATTATCTTGTCTATATTTACACCAAGTCTTTTAGTAGCCAAATAGGGTTTATTCTTAGGGGAAAAAATCCCCAATCAATCCAAGAAGCTCAATATTTGGCTACTAAGATCGAGGGCAACCTCCATTCATCTAAGATTGAGCCTTTCACAAATCCAAGGGGAAAATGGACACTAAACCAAAGATAGTCCAGAATACCGAGCCCACTTCAAACCTGTGTGCCATTATGGAAAAGTTAGAAGCTTCCATGGATGGCATCATGAAAAATCAAGAGTTAATGATGAGTATAATTGTCAACCTAGAAAGAGACTAAAACCAAGCACCTAGGGTCCCGTACAAAGGTCAATTCCAAAAGGGGAACCATTGTTGTAAGCCAAAGAATGATCGGGAAGTTCCAAACACCTTATCCCCTACAAATGTGTTGGACAACTGAGAGGGGGGGGGTGAATCGGTTGTTACCATGCTTAAACAATTATTCCTATTTAAAACTCATTACAGACCTCTTAATGATAATCACAGTAATGCAGGGAAGTAATCATTGTAACATTCAACATCATTCATACATATAAGATATACAAAGACAAATATTTCCTAAGGAAACCCATAAAGGGTAAAAACCTATTTTTCTTTATATGATAAGTAATCTTTACATTCTTTACATTATCATACATATGAGCTCCAACTCATTGTGAGGCTACAACCTTTGTTTTGCAAGCTGCAACTTGCTGAGAGCACCAACTCTCTGTTTTCTGTAGCACCCACTAGAAGGAAGCACCAACTCCCTGGTTTCTCTAGCACCAACTAGAAGGAAGCATGAACTCCCTGAGTGTTTCCAACACCAATTGGATGGAAGCACCAACTTCCTGTGTTCAAGAACCCACTTGAACCTATGAGGACAATATTCCTCCCTAGCACCTCCCTACGACCCTGGATTATCAATATGAATTACTGAAACTTATTACAATAATATCATGTTCAACAACAACTTACCATACTCATCATTGTTCTATTGCATTTCATTGTTCTGTTTGCCTCACTGCCTTCCTTCCCATAGGACTTGTGTTGTCTGTTCTTCTGCTTTTTATGCTGTGTGCACAATTCCTCTTCAATGCACCTTTTTTCTTCTATGAATTTTAGTTGTTGCACTCCACCACCTTCTTTACACTTCCATCACTCACAACAATAATAACCATCACAACTCCAACAACAAAAACTCCCCATCTCTTCTTTGTCCCATGTACTTATAGATTCTGTTCACCTTGTGCATGCAATGTGCACCATCCTCTGCATCTTCACACTGCGTCGATATCCTCCACATCTCGAGTGCTCTGCCTGTTCATCACAACTCTTCAGCTTCTTTGGTGGTTCCCACCACGCATCCAACATCACTAGGTGTTATGCTGAGATTCCTCAACCTCTCTAGCAGTTGAGACTCCTAGTCTTCTCTGTTACAGTCGAGCTCACCCTCTCTGTTTCAGTTACAGGATCCAACCCTCTTCTAGCTGTCAATCCCCCCTATGACCAATCTTCATCCCATTGGAATATTCCCATAGAGACTCTTCAGCTCCTCTGGTAGTCACACCGAAGTCTCTTCGAATCTTCTGGCAGAAACCATCAATGGTTTCTAGCAGTTACACTGTGAGGAGCAACATTAGCCCTCCAATTATGCTCAAATTCACCTGCACCGTTGGATTAACTCTGAAGGATATTGTCGTTATTATCCCATTTCTCTCTTTCCCAATTCAAAGATTCTACGATGAGACATCTTGACTCTCCATGTCATGAGCTCCAAAAAGGATCTTGGCTGCTCTAGCTCCCTCCTCTACGTAACCACAGGCGATGACCACCGGTTACAACGACAATTCACCTTTTCGGTATTTCGGCATTTGTATGATCCAGTGTCTCGACACTCCCATACACGATCCCTGAAATTCCGAGGTGGATCTCATCTGCACTAGGTCCTTCCTCCACGTGACCACACGCGGTGACCATAGACTCTGCTAAAAGGAACTGCGGACTCATGATGTTCATCAACCCTGATCGACGATCCACGATCTCGATGAATCAATGATCCAGATATTTTTGTGATCTCGCATATCATTGTTCCTTAGATGGAGGTTCTCTTCCCTCTAAGTCGCAATAGGTGAGACTCCGAGATGGAGATCAGATCAATGGTCCACATTCTTGGTGATCCGACGGTCCTGATCATTTCGCGATCTTGCATCTCGCTATTCCTTAGATGGAGGTTCTTGTCACTCCAAGTCGCGATAGGAGAAACTCCGAGACGGAGCTGGATCAATGGTCAAGATCAAACCTTCATCTAACGAATAAGATTTTCAAGATCGAACCTCGATTTGACGGCTAAGATCAAACCCCATTCCTTTGACTTTCTAGTCAGTGACATGACGATCTTTCACCATGTGTCCTATGGACCCAATGGTTCAGATATTGTCGTGATTTCAACACTTCACAGGCCTTCTTCATGCTTGATGAACGATCCACATTCCTTGGTGATCTGACGGTCGAGATATTTTTGTGAATTCACATATCACAAGTTTGAGCCTCTTTCCTTTGAATTTCCCAACCTACGAAACTCCGAAATGAAGTCTTTGTGGTGCTCTAATCTTTCTCCACGCGTCCTCTTGATCCAACAGATCACAACTGTCCTATCCTCCTTGCAGCTTCACCATATCTAATAGCTATTGGTCCTTCGTAGTTACCCCATGTCCTACGGCCCAGATCTTCTCGCGATTTTTCCACTTCGCCGTGTAAGTTCTCGACACCTTCAAGTCCCGATCTACGAAACTCTGAAATGGAGTCAAACCAACATAATTCAACATTTCGCATTTTGCCTCTTCTTGCACTTTAATGAATGTGCAAGTTCTCCCTTATCCAATGATGGTCAGATCTTATTCTCAGATCTGACGCCTAAGATCTGTCCTCCTCTTCTGCACGTTCTTCTTGTCTACAAACAGATCTGATGGTCCTCCTTCTTTTGTGAATTTTGAAAGAGATCCAACGATCACTGACTCTTCTCCTCCCGAGTTTACTCATTCTCCTCAATTGCAAGAATTTCTAAGTGTCAAGGGCCTCAACCTTTGATCCTGTTGAGATCTTGAGTACACTATCTCTCTTGAGCTTTAGCAATGAGTTAACCTCATCTTTGGTGCACACCTACGCACTGCATTCGACTCTGCACTAATTCCTCCTGAGCTTACTTTGTCCTTGTTTTTCCTTCATTGCATACTCTGATCTTTCCATCAATGACAAGAACATACTGCCTGTAAAGCATACCAACCATCCTCTGAACTATCTCTTCTGATCTTATCGAGTTTTATTTGCAGCGTCTTCCCAAAATACTTCTGGTGCCCATTTATTACATTCTTCCTGTACTCATGCCATATTTGTTGTTGTAATTTCCATCAATGACAAGCATACGCTGCCTATAAAACATGCCAACAATCTCCCCCTTTGGCATTGATGGAAACAAAGGCACCCATATTCTCTTCTCCCCCTTTGACATCAATGTCAAAGAGAACATGCTCCCCCTAAGTTGTTGCAGTATGTTTAGGTGGTATCATATATTAAACCAACGCAAACTCCCCTTGACCAGATGGACTCTCTCATTTGAGGCCTGCTGAATATTTGTATCTAAACCAGAGTCTTCTCTTTCTAATTCTTGGACCTATTCATCTTCATCTTCCGTTGTATCCTCTGTGGAAAAACTCAAAATTTCTCACCTCTCTTACTAGGACTCCTTCATCAACCTTTTCTTCTCATGGGTGGATGACTCCCCTTGTCACTGTTATCTCTTTGCTTCTGACTATTTTCCTCCTTTGTTTCTAAAATGTTAGCTTTCCCTGACAAGGTCTTTCCTCTTGTTATCTCTACAGGATGTCATGTAAATCATTTTGTAAAACAAAATGTTGTTGTTGAAGAGATGTTGTTCAACTGACATACTGCATAATTGTAGCTCGTACTTTTCAAACAACCCTTGGATCTCCCCATTGATTCTCATCGATCTCTATCACTGCAATTTTAATTTTTCTTTCATGATGCTTACCATCCAAAGATTTTATGACCATATTCAATCACAAGAAAAAAATGCTACAACCACTCTCATACCTGCTTTTCTTTTTCACAGACAAAGGACCTGTATCATATTTCTTAGGAGTACTGATTTCTTCCTTGTTCTATCCAATACCAGATTTTTCATTTGGTGATCTCTGACTATCCAAGATCTTATCCAGGGTCATGGAGTTGTTTAAGAACTTGCTTTGGGTGTTTTCCTTCTCAACCTTCAAGACTTATGCTTCTATCTTATGACATGGTTCTTCTCCTACTTCATCCATGGGGCAAATGCTAACTGAACATGCTTTTATTGTATCTGAATCTCCTTCTTTACTTGCAGGAGAGAATTCAATTTCAACATCATTAATTGTCCTTATGCCTTTATTCACCACTTGTCCCGAGTTTACATTCACCTTACATTCTTTTGATGTGAACACCTCTTCACTGCCTCTGTCACATTTTTGACTTGTACTAAACAAATTATGTTTCAGATCATCCACAAGAAGAACGTACTGGGCATCTCCTTTGTCATTACTCAAACTCATCATCCCTCTATCCTTGATTTTGCCTGGTTCATCATTTTCAAGGATCACATTTTCTGGTTTGCTTTTACTTATGGACAGTAGCTTATCCTTGTCTCCAGTCACGTTCTTAGAACATCCACTGTCTATATTCCCAGAGGCCTTTTGTTTTTGAGTTGAAAATGCTTGACCACATTTTTCACTATCTTTCCTTTTCCATGTGCTGGCCTTTCTATCTAAGAAATTTATCCTTGGATCTGCTTTGTAATTCTTCAGATGGCAGTTTGCAGCTTTGTGGCCAAATTTGTGACAGTTATAGCATTCAATCTCATTGTTCAATAGGTCAAAGTTATTGTTGAAACATTGTCTACTCATTGACTGTTTATTATTTCTTGACCTTCTCAGTTGCATGTCTCTCGACTTAATTTGAAAATTTGCAATCTGTGATAGTTTGTTACTTGGTTGTATCATTCTTTGTTTTGGTAGATATGTATTCCTTTGAAATATTAATTGCTCATGTCTAAGTCTTAAGGAACAATTTATAGCTTTGTGACCAAAGTTAGAATAGTAGAAACAATATCCATAGAAAAATTCTTTGTACCTGGAAAATGGTTGTCTTCTTTGAGTAAATCGATTTATTCCATGCTGATGATTTCTTTGAGCAGGGAGTGCATTTTTTCTTTGTTCTACAGATTCACTCCTGCCACCTATTTCTTTACTTGTCCTGGGTACCTGATTGTCTTCCTTTGTTTCCACAGGTTTGTTGTTGTCATTGGTTATAGATTTGACATGGACAACAGATTTGACAAACTTGATGGGTTCTTTGTTTCTTGACTAACCACTACTTGATCCCTCTTCATAACCCAAACCAGTTTTCAACTTTGGATTCCTTTGCTAATTCAGGATGGTGGCTAATCCTTCAGAGGCTTTGATACTTGACAGAATCTGATTATACAAGGATTGAAACTTCTCCATCTCTTTCCTAGTTTTCACTACTTCTTCTTCTAATGCTTCACATCTCGCCTTCTTTTATGATAACTGTCGTTTCAGAATGTCTTCGATTTTCTTTGCCTCTTCTAATTCTACTTTTAGTAGGACAAGGTATTCATCAGGTTTTTTACTGTCTTTCTCGAACTGTATCAGCAATTGTATTTTCTTTCTGTTCTTCATTTTTAGTATGTCAATCTCTTCCAGTGCACTGATTAGTTCTCCTTCCATGTCAACCACGACTTCTTCATTTTCATCACTGCCTATGCTTTCAATATCATAATCCTCTTTGGCCATAAGCATGAAGTCATTTACTTTATCTTCACAGGAAGAATCACTATCGGTGTCTTCTGAGGAGTCATCATTGTTTACACATAAACTTTTCTTCTTATCAAATCTTCTTGATTTGTGCTTCTCTTCATATTCAGTGTTTTGATCATGTTTCTTATGTGGACATTTATTTGCAAAATGACCTATATTACCATAGTTGAAACATTTGAAGGGCAACTTACCTTGGTACTTGCCTGATCCTTTCTTTAGTCTTCTCATGAATTTTGCTTCAATTTCATCAGGCTCACAATATTCATTCTTATCTGCTTTAAATGATGCTTCTCTAGAGGTGGTTTTATCTCTGACTATTCTCATTTCATATGCAGTCAACGTTCCTAGAAGTTGATCAAAAGCCAAAGTCTGTATATCATTAATTTCTTCTATAGCTGAGACCTTTGGGTTAAACCTATCTGGCAGAGATCTCAAAATTTTCTGAACTAAAGAGGATTGCTCAATTTTTTCACCAAGTGCTTTCATTTCATTTACTAGTTCTTCAACTCTTAGAAAATACTTCCCAATGGTTTCATCTTCTTTCATTTGTAGATTTTCAAACTGTACTCTGTAGGTTTGAATCTTGGCATCTTTTACCTTCTCATTACCTTCATAATTGTTAATGAGTTTGTCCCACATTTCTTTAGTAGTTTGAAGATGCATCACCTTCACAAACTCAGCTTTTGCAAGTCCATTCAAGATAGCATTCATTCCCTTAGCATTAAAGCTAAATTCTAACTTATCATCCTTGGAAGCTAGCACAATAGGCTTTATGTATCCAATCTCTACTGCATCCCAGACATCAAATCCTAAGGCCATTAGGTATGTTCTCATTCTAACCTTCTAGAAGGCAAAATTCATTCCATCAAATAGAGGAGGCCTAGTGACTGAAGTCCCTTCATGGCTTGTCATTTTTAAGCTTACAGATATACCTTTAAATAAAAGGAACTGACTCTGATACCAATTGTTTGACAACTGAGAGGGGGGGTGAATCAGTTGTTATCGTGCTTAAAAAATTATGCCTATTTAAAACTCATTACAGACCTCTCAATGATAATCACAGTAATGCATGGAAGTAAGCATTGTAACATTAAACATCATTCATACATATGAGATATACAGAGATAGATATTTCTCGAGGAATCCCATATAGGGTAAAATCCTCTTTTTCTTTATATGATAAGTAATCTTTACATTCTTTACATTATCATACATATGATCTCCAACTCATTGTGAGGCTACAACCTCTATTTTGCAAGCTGCAACTTGCTCAGAGCACCAACTCTTTGTTTTCTCTAGCACCCACTAGAAGGAAGAACCAACTCCTTGGTTTCTCTAGCACCAAATCCCTGAGTGTTTCCAGCACCAATTGGATGGAAGCACCAAATTCCTGTGTTCAAGAACCCACTTGAACCTATGAGGAAAATAGTCCTCCCTAGAACCTCACTACCACCCTGGATTATCAGTATGAATTACTAAAACTTATTACAATGATATCATGTTCAACAACAACTTACTGGACTCATCACTGTTCTATTGCATTTCATTGCTCTGTCTGCCTCACTGCCTTCCTTCCCACATGACTTGCGCTATCTGTTCTTCTTCTTTTTATTCTCTGTGCACCATTCCTCTTCAATTCACCTTTTGTCTTATGTGCATTTCAGCTGCTGCACTCCACCACCTTCTTTACACCTCCATCACTCACAACAACAATAACCATCGCAACTCCAACAACAAAACCCCCCCATCTCTTCTCTATCTAGTGTACTTATAGCTTCTGTGCACCTTGTGCATGCAATGTGCGCCATCCTCTGCATCCTCACACCGTGTCGATATCCTCCACATCTCGATTGCTCTGCCTATTCATTGCATCTCTTCATCTTCTCTAGTGGTTCCTACCACCCGTCGAACATCATTGGGTGTTTTGCTGAGACTCCTCAACCTCTCTGGCAGTTGAGACTCCTTGTCTTCTCTGTTACAGTTGAGCTCACCCTCTTTGTTTCAGTTACAGGCTCCAACCCTCTTCCAGCTGTCAATTTCCCCTATGACCAATCTTCATCCCATTGGAAGATTCCCACAAATACTCTTCAGCTCCTCTGGAAGTCACACCGAAGTATCTTTGAATATTTTGGAATAAACCATCAATGGTTTCTAGCAGTTACACTATGAGGAGCAACATTAGCCCTCCGATTATGCTCAAATTCACCTGCACTGTTGGATTAACTCTAAAGGATATTGTTTTTATTTACCCGTTTCTCTCTTTCACAATTCAAAGATTCTGCGATGAGACATCTTGAATCTCCATGTCACAAGCTCCGAAAAGGAGGTTGGCTGCTCTAGCTCCCTCCTCTATGTGACCACGGGCGGTGACCACTGGTTACAACGACAGTTCACCTTCTCGGTATTTCGGCATTCATATGATCCAATGTCTCGACACTCCCATACACGATCCCCGAAATTTTGAGGCGGAGCTCATCTGCATTAGGTTTTTTCTCCACATGACCACACGCGGTGACCACAGACTACGCTAAAAGGAACTGGAAACTCATGATCTTCATTGACCCTGATCGACGGTCCACGATCTCAATGAATCAACTGTTGGAAATACTAAAACAACTGAGAGGGGGGGTGAATCAGTTGTTTATAAGCTTAAACAATTTTATATCTTTTAAATAATTATTAATATTTCTTCATGTGTCATCTACCAGCATACAACATATGGACAGTAAGAGTAAAGATCATCAGTCACACATAACATACACACATAGACAGATTTTCACGAGGAAACCCATAAAGGGAGAAAACCTCTTCTTCTTCGAAATGATAGGCAGTCTTTTGCAGTTCTGTACATCATTTACAATTGAGCACCAACTCAATGTGAGGCTGCTACCTCTGTTTTA
>ML817172.1:19860-34049 GCA_009831015.1 Picea engelmannii | reverse complement strand
ACCAACTCCTTGGTTTCTCTAGCACCAAATCCCTGAGTGTTTCCAGCACCAATTGGATGGAAGCACCAAATTCCTGTGTTCAAGAACCCACTTGAACCTATGAGGAAAATAGTCCTCCCTAGAACCTCACTACCACCCTGGATTATCAGTATGAATTACTAAAACTTATTACAATGATATCATGTTCAACAACAACTTACTGGACTCATCACTGTTCTATTGCATTTCATTGCTCTGTCTGCCTCACTGCCTTCCTTCCCACATGACTTGCGCTATCTGTTCTTCTTCTTTTTATTCTCTGTGCACCATTCCTCTTCAATTCACCTTTTGTCTTATGTGCATTTCAGCTGCTGCACTCCACCACCTTCTTTACACCTCCATCACTCACAACAACAATAACCATCGCAACTCCAACAACAAAACCCCCCCATCTCTTCTCTATCTAGTGTACTTATAGCTTCTGTGCACCTTGTGCATGCAATGTGCGCCATCCTTTGCATCTTCACACCGTGTCGATATCCTCTACATCTCAATTGCTCTGCCTATTCATCGCAACTCTTCAGCTTCTCTAGTGGTTCCTACCACGCGTCGAACATCATTGGGTGTTCTGCTGAGACTCCTCAACCTCTCTGGCAGTTGAGACTCCTTGTCTTCTCTGTTTCAGTTACAGGCTCCAACCCTCTTCCAGCTGTCAATTTCCCCTATGACCAATCTTCATCCCATTGGAAGATTCCCACAAAGACTCTTCAGCTCCTCTGGAAGTCACACCGAAGTCTCTTTGAATATTTTGGAATAAACCATCAATGGTTTCTAGCAGTTACACTATGAGGAGCAACATTAGCCCTCCGATTATGCTCAAATTCACCTGCACTGTTGGATTAACTCTAAAGGATATTGTTTTTATTTACCCATTTCTCTCTTTCGCAATTCAAAGATTCTGCAATGAGACATCTTGAATCTCCATGTCACAAGCTCCGAAAAGGAGGTTGGCTGCTCTAGCTCCCTCCTCTACGTGACCACGGGTGGTGACCACTGGTTACAACGACAATTCACCTTTTAGGTATTTCGACATTCATATGATCCAATGTCTCGACACTCCCATACACGATCCCTGAAATTTTGAGGCGGAGCTCATCTGCATTAGGTTTTTTCTCCACATGACCACACGCGGTGACCACAGACTACGCTAAAAGGCACTGGAAACTCATGATCTTCATTGACCCTGATCGACGGTCCACGATCTCAATGAATCAACGGTCCATATCTTTTCGCGATATCGCATCTCGCTATTCCTTAGATGGAGGTTCTCGTCCCTCCAATTCGTGATAGGTGAGACTCAAAGATGGAGCTCAGATCAATGGTCCACGTTCTTGGTGATCCGACGGTCCTGATCGTTTCGCAGTCTCGCATCTCGTTGTTCCTTAGATGGAGGTTCTCGTCACTCCAAGTCGCGATAGGAGAAACTCTGAGATGGAGCTCGATCAATGGTCAAGATCAAACCTCGATCTGATGGCTAAGATCAAACCTCGATCTAATGGCTAAGATCAAACCCCGTTCCTTTGAATTTCCAGTCAGCAACATGATGATCTTTCACCACGTGTCCTATGGATCCAATGGTTCAGATATTGTCGTGATTTCGACACTTCATAGGCATTCTTCATGCTTGATCAACGGTCCACATTCCTTGGTGATATGACGGTCAAGATCTTTTTGTGAATTCAGATATTGCGATTTTCAGCCTCTTTCCTTTTAATTTCCCGACCTGTGAAACTCTAAAATGAAGTCTTTGTGGTGCTCTGATCTTTCGCCACGCGTCCTCTTGATCTAACGAACCACGATTGTCCTATCTGCCTTGTAGCTTCACCATATCTAATAGCTATTGGTCCTTTGTAGTTACCCCAGATCCTACGACCCAGATCTTCTCGTGATTTTTCCACTTCATGATTTCGAAACCTTCAAGTCTCGATCTATGAAAATCCGAAATGGAGTCAGAACAACATAATTCGTCATTTCTCATTTCGCCTCTTCTTTCACTTTAATGAACGTGCAGGTTCTCCCTGATCCAATGATGGTTGGATCTTATGCTCAGATCTAACGCCTAAGATCTATCCTCCTCTTTTGCGTGTTCTTCTTGTATACAAACAGATATGATGGTCCTCTTTCTTTCGAGAATTTTGAAAGAGATCCAATGATCACTGACGCTTCTCCTCCCGAGCTTACTCATCCTCCTTACTTGGAAGAATTTCTAAGTGTCAAGGACCTTGACCTTTGATCCACCTAAGATCCTGAGTATGTTATCTCTCTTGGGCTTTAGCAATGAGTTAACCTCATCCCTGGTATACACTTATGCACTGCATTCGACTTTGCGCTAATTCATCCTGAGATTACTTTGTCCTTGTTTTTCCTTCACTGCATCCTCTAATCTTTCCATCAATGACAAACACATACTACCTGTAAAGCATACCAACCATCCTCTGCACTATCTCTTCTAATCTTATCGAGTTTTCTCTACAACATCTTCCAAAAATACTTCTGGTGCTCGTCTGTTACATTCTTCTTGTACTCATGCCATATTCGTTGATGTACTTTCCATCAATGACAAGCATACACTTCCTGTAAAACATGCCAACAAAATGTTGTTGATTAAAACCCTTGGTGCTTGCAATGTAGTGAAGAACACTGGGAGCATGAATGTCCTTACAAAAACGATGGCCATCAACAAGTGAACAATATAGGCCATCTCATGGAAGTCCCTCAGATAAATATCATTGTTGAAGAGCATCAGGAGGGCATGAAAGAAGCAACCAGGTTGTATAGAATGGAGATAATAAACAACCTAGACCAGTAATCAAAAGAAAAATTGAAGAAATAAGAGTTCTAGGTGTATAGAAGAAAGAATCTAAACCAACCTACCGATGACCAAACAAAACCCCCAACTTTGGATGTAATTCCTCCTACGACATCCAAAACTGAAAGGGTTAACTTAAACTTTGAATTTGAAGGGGAACTATCCAAGACGGATGTAACCATCCCCTTGAAAGAAGTCATCAAGGTGCCATCTGTCAAAGAGAGATTTGACAACTTTTTCCAAGGATCAGATGGACCCATGGAATCTCCTATCATGTTGCAAGATGATCGCTTCAGGGTCCAATATGATGAACATCCCCCCTTCTTCATGACCTTGATAATGAACAACAAGAGCCTCAACAACTGCATGATGGATACAGGGGTCGTTGCTAACATGATGTCCCTTAAGGTCATGCAACAATTAGGTTTGAAAGTCACACAACCTTATCGAAATGTGTGGGGTTTTGAATCTAAATCCATACCCACACATGGGGTTATTGAGAATGTCAAATATTTCCTTAAAGAATACCCCGGGAAAGTCATTCACATGGACATAGTGGTCGTGGATGTCCTAGATGTATGGGGGATGTTATTTTCTAGGAAGTTTGCCTCAAAATTGGGAGGTACTCTCGAGATGGACCTCACTTATGTGAAAATACCTTTGAAAGATGGAACTACTAGTCGTCTTCCAAATATACTTGTGACTACAACTCATGTGAAAGAACCTAGCGATCCAATCAAAGATAAAAAATCACATGAAGAGATCATACAAACGCTTCATGAATTTTCTCCAAATGATATGCCTTTTGCAACAGAGGAAGACTTTGATCATATTCAATGGCCCAAGAAGGAGGAGTACCAAAAAATCCTAGACAAATACAAAGACAAATAATTTGGGACCATGAGAATGCTAAAAGGGGGAGAAGATTATGTACAGATTCATCCTTCTAGGAATGAGGTGTTTACAGCAGAATCCGACCCCCGTCCCTTTGCACAATACACCAGGGTCGTTCAAGGAACAACCAAATACAAAATCAGAAAGTACAAAGAAGGAGACATAATGTGGATGTGGAATACCCATAAGGGAGAGCCAACTAACGTCAAAGGAATTAATCAGTCATGGCTTTGACCTTTCAAAGTTGGAAGAGAAACAGTTGATGACTCTTATTACTTGTCCACTTTGGAAGGAATAAGGCACCCATTTCCAATCAGCAGGCACCTCCTCAAACCTCACCAAGGTGGGGGAACCTGACTTCACAGGTAAGTGCAGGTAAGTAGGTAGGCATCTTGCATTCATGTACTATACCATTTGCATTGCATGTAAGTTTTCTTTCACATTCGCACTTATGATTTCTTTATTTCAGTCTTATATATATATATATATGCTGGGGTGGATTCACCACCCTAATTGGTTACTGATATTGCTATTGAGATCGAGTAGGTGAATAGGTTATGCCACATATGATGAGGTTCTCATGCACTCTACAGTGAACACATGTCCCCGATTTGGAGCCAGATGTTATCCCCCACTTTTAGGGATAGCTTGGATATCATGTATCTAGGCCCACAGGTTCTCGACATGGAGTACCCAGATCCGGATCAACTTTAGCATGGCCCCGGAGGGCCCATATTCTCTCCTTTTCAGTGTCTCTACTTTATTAGCAACACCAACATCCATCACCATTGGCTTGGTCTTGTGTCAAATATGGTTTTTGCTCCATGAGGTAATGAGTCCAGGTATCATGGTATGTGTCACTCTGATCTTCAAAACCTTTGAATATGTTCATTTAATTCCTTTTGTTTATAACAAATTCTTGGATCTTATACTTTCCCACTTGACCATGTCTATGGGGAATGATAGGATGCCCTAGTAAGCCTGTGTCTGTAGGTTTTGGTTTTCCACTGGGGAGATTTATGAAAATCCATCATCCGCTCCCATCATAGCACCACCTTTTCATCTTGCTTCCTGCTCATCTATCCCATTACACTTTTCTAGGCACTGGGTTGACCTATTTTTCAGGATTGCACCTTATCTCGTGGGAAGAAGGGGATAAAGGCCCAGAAGGTAAAAGCAATTTGGTAAAAGATAAAATATTAAAATAAACCTCAAGATTCTTCGCCCAGGGATCCCCAAGAAAGTAATAAAAGTCTTCTCGGCAAGAAACAATAGGGACCCGTAAAAATAATAAAAAAAACCTAGTCAGAGGATAGGGGGTATCATCACGAGCTAGCCTAATAGGTCCATAGGTACCTAGAAGTATGACATTACCACCAGCTCGTTACCATGCCAAAGTAGTGACTCTTGGTTGCATGGCCAAAAGAAAGGGGGTCTCATCATTAGACATCCTTCTCATTTCTATGAAAGTAAGTATGGTTTACGCTACCACCACTGGTCACCATGCCAGGGAAGTGTCCCCTGATTTAGATTTTTAAATAAAAAATAAATAAATAAATAAAGAATAAAGAATAAAAGGCATGAATGGGCTTGGAAAAAATTGCATCCAGGACAGGTGCAACTTGCCTTCTACAAAGGCACCCACAGGTAAAACTTTTCATCCTCTTCTCTCACTATACCCACTTGCTTGGACATCCCTTATCCACATCACCCACCTACATGGCTCTAATGAAGTCTCTTCCAGAAACTTTCCTCTTCCAGTGGACACTAGCCCAATAGGATGCCCTGTCACTTTCTTCAAACTTGTATTGCAGGCTTTTATAAATTCTTTGATCTTTTAACTGGGGTAATAGGGGTTTTATGCACATGTTTACTAATATTGATGATGAGATGTGATTTACATTGCTATGATCCCTGTGACTTATGAGCCCATGGAGGGTGTAGTTGTTGATGTGCAGGATCATTCTCGACAGAAGGGTACCATGTTGGACCAATACACATTGGGATATGATCATCTCAGACCTCCATGGGGATGAAGATCCCATCATATGGATGATGAGACCCCAGCAGGGGGTATAGACCAAACAGAGGGGTTTGCACAGGAGATAAGGAAGACGTCTTGCAGAGGCACCCCGACAAAGCTTGACCTAGGGTGGTTGTGCCATTTTCAGTGAATGTTGGCCTTGGAAGGCCTAGGATGTCACCCTTCATGACCATGATGTCACCTATAAGCATGGACGTTTTGGGAGACAGCTGGGGCAGTTTTGGCATGTGTGGCAGATTGGAGAATCCCAAGGAGGGCTAACATTTTTCTCCAGGATGCTGCATTTGCCCTAGAATGGGATAATGTCACCCTAAAAGGGGAATGACATCTCTCTTTATCTTGATTAGGGTTTAATTTTAATCATTTAATGTAAAAAAATATGATTTTTAGTATTTTGTCCTTGTCGGCCCGAGAAAAAACTCTCATGAGCTCCACAGTGAAATATGGTATTGGACAATTCTTAAAACCTTGTGGATCGAAATATTTTGTCATCTTTGTGATACTAAGAGGGTTGAATATGAAAAGTACATTCTCTTAGAATGTCATATGTACAACACATTATATTTGAATCTCAAAATATTTTCTATAATACCAACCTTCCTAACCTTTTATCATGAAAATTGTGATGATTTAGGAATGCTTCTCTTATTTGAGCACATAAATAAAATTCTAAAGAAAACCAAGTAATTAACCAGTGTTGGTCTCAGTGGATCTTAATAACCATCATCATCATTATCATCATCATCATCATTAATTATGGCTATTGTTTATGTTTTATTTACTAAAAAAAATTTTAGAAGGTGGTCACCAACCACTTGAGTATTGAAAGGGGGAAATAATTATTTTGTCATTTTCTTGACATGAATAATAAAGATCATATTACATTTCAATTTCTTGAAACAAATGGCTATAGTGAAATTGTCATTGCAAGATTATCCACCTCTAGAAAATTTAAAAGGATGCAATAGGGTGTTCTTATTTTATCATATCATAGCCACATTGAGAACATTGTTTTTCAGCGTGGGTCTATTTTGGGAAGAAGGTCTATTTTTGGGCGCAGGCCTATTTTTGGGAGAAAGATCTATTTTGGGAAAGACCTATTTATGGAGAATAACCTAATAACATGGTAGACAAATTCCCTGATACACAATTATTTTCAGTACAAGTAGTTGATGAATACTTCACTGATATTATTGAATACTTAATTATAGGAGTTGAGCCACAAGACTTTAGCATTGTGCAGAAGAAAAAACTGGTTGTCAGAGCTACAAATTATCAACTCATTGAAGGTCATTTATACAACACGGGCATAGACAACATCTTGAGAAGGTGTGTATCGAAACATGAATGGCCCAAGGTTTTATCAGAATCTCATGAAGGTATAGTTGGAGGACACTATCCATGTAAAGCTACCATGTAGAAGGTATTTCATGCAGGATTATGGTGGCCAACAATTCATAAAGATGCCAAGAAATATTTCCAGAACTGTGATGTGTATTAGAGGGTTGGAAAACCCAATAGAAGGGATGAGATGCCCCTAAGACCATAAGTAACTCTGCAGGTATTTGAAAAATGGGAAATACATTTTGTTGGACCTATTAATAAACCAAAAAAAAGGTCAGGAGCAAGATATATCACTATTGCGATTGAATACTTAACAAGTTGGGAAGAAGCAGAACTAGTCAAAGATTGCAGTGCACATACAGAAAAACACTTCTTATTTGAGAAAGTGATCAGTAGATTTGTATGTACCAGGATTTTAATGAGTGACCAAGGAACTCATTTTATTAATAATACCATCAAGGCTATGAATGAGGAGTTTGAAGTCTATCACCAGAGGAGTACACGATATCATCCTCAGGAAAATGGGACACTAGAAGCTTTCAATAAGATTTTGGAAGATGCATTGACTAATATCTATAATGTTAACAGGGATGATTGGGACTTGAAAATACCATAAGTACTATGGGAATATAGGACCACATGAAATAATTTGATAGAACAAACACCATTCATATTCGTGTATGGATAGGAAATAGTGGTGCCATTAGAATTTTTGGTACCTAGTCTGCATGTATGAACAATTACCAACATGATAGAAAGAGGCACAGTACAAGAGAGGTTACGCAAACTAATGAAAATGGAAGAGGATAGGATTCAAGAAGGATTTCACCAGGAAGTACATAAATAAAGGGACAAAGCCTGACATGACAGACATATTAAAAAGAAAATATTTAAGGAGGGAGACCTAGTTCTTCTCCATGACAACACATTTTTGCAAAACCTTGGTAATTTTAGAATGCATTGGCTAGGGCCATATGAAGTAAATATTGTCTTAGATGTGGGATCTATGTAGCTAAAGGATTTGGGAGGAATAGAACTGAAAGGAATGGTCAATGTTAGTCAACTGAAACTGTACAAGGACAATAAACTTACTAACTCTTAAAAGTTACAACGCAGTAAGAAATTCATGTATATATTGTACTATAGTAGATATTAGGAAAGAAAACTGATAAAAAAAAATAAAAAAGTGGAAAAAGAAGAAAAAGGAATACGAAAATAGAAAAAGAAGAAAGAGACAAAAAGAGGTAGAAGTTGTATGAACAATAAGAAAGTGGGAAAAAAGTCACGTGCAACAATTACTACGACAACATAGAAAGAGAGCATGCAGTAAAAATTGGACTCGGCGCAAATGCACAAACAAAGTGAAAAACAATTATGACTGGGTCTAGAAAGTGCAGAAAGCACGCATTAGTTTGACACTTAGTGTTTTTTGAGAACAAAGAAAGATATGAGTGTGTTTCCTAGATATAATTGTGAGAATAAGGGAGTGATTATTCAAATCAGATAAAATATGACACCAGCAAAGTTGTTTTCTCTAGGCCAGTACGTACGGGCTATCCAACATGGCCAAAGGAGGAAGGAAAGGATGAGGGAGCCCCAGTACGTCGTCAATATTGAAGATGTCACCTCTTTTGAGAAAGATTCAATCAATGCAACACGGGTGGAGGAGGAAACATCGAAAACAACACACAGGGAAGTAGGGAAGAGTTTCAAGACACAAGATGATATTCTGAACCCTAATCTCGAAACACCAGCTAAACATGATGAAATGAAGGGTCAGTAAAAGGGTTGTGATGAAGAGGAGGTTTTGTTCGAGGACATCAACAACCAGCCAGATTACGGAGGGGAATAAGATGACACAAAAAAAGAAGAGGCAATCCCATATACTAATGGGCAGAAAAGAAAGGCACTGGATGTCATAGACATTACACTTCCCTAACCCCCAGAGGCAGTGGTCACTGTGGATGACATGCTCAGAAAACTACCTAAACTAAGGTACTCACACCATGATGTGCGTGATGCAACCAAATTCCCTAATTTGGTTGAGGAATCCTACATAGCGAACACAGGGAAAATTGGACCCCTAGGAAAACCAATCATGGAGCCCGTGCAATGGATAACATGGATTTACAGCTCCAGTATAATGAACCTCCTGGACATACCGCACTTCAGGCGTAGTAAATATGTTGGGAATTTTGTCAAACAGTTTCTAGCTCAGGTACATGGCATCATCCTTTCGATGTATAGGACGGTACAACTTAATGTGGAGTTGATCACCAAAATTACAGGATTACCTACAGTAGGTGCATAGCCATAGGAGTACTTGGAAAACAAAGTGCACAAGAAGGGTATCATTGAGCTGGTCAAAT
This sequence comes from Picea engelmannii, assembly GCA_009831015.1. Classification (NCBI taxonomy): domain Eukaryota; kingdom Viridiplantae; phylum Streptophyta; class Pinopsida; order Pinales; family Pinaceae; genus Picea; species Picea engelmannii. The sequence continues at coordinate 24,550 of ML817172.1, read as the reverse complement.
CACAATTTGTCACCAACAGAGGAAATCAGGGAATTTTTCTTAGAGATATCAATGATAATGCGACAAGGTTCACCATCAAGCTCATGGATTGCAAGTTGCTAAGGAAGTGTATGAAAGAAGAGGATCCATCAAGAGTCATTGCAATAATTGGGAAGTGCGTAAAGGGAGTAATGTTCAGTTGGGTATCGTACCTATTAGACCAGTTCTTGATCGATTGTCGAGATGTGTAGGATAATGGAGTCGAGTTCCATTATTCTTGTCTCACCATTCTCATAGATTTAGCAGGATGGAAGGAGATAATTTTTTCATCCTTTCTGGATAGGAAAGGAAAGTGTTATGCGGCCATATATGAGTCCCTCTAGCAGGCCAAGGACAATAAAAATCAACAGGAAAATAATAGAGTATTTATGATGATGATAGAAGAGATACAACATCACACAACCAATGTGTGGTGCATTCCTATGGAGGTGGTCCAGGAAACTTAAGGGATAGCCATGTTTAATGCATATAGGCACCACATGTGGATCCATGTCAGAAGGGATACAAAGAAGGAATGGGTGGAGATGCAATACTTCATCACAAAGGAAGAGATTGACTAGATAATCAAAGACTGGCCAACATAGTGGAAGATGTCAGTAGAAAAACAAAAAAAAAATCTAGTTGCAATGAAATCCACCAAACCCAAGGGGCAGGCCGAAGCATGTCCTTTAGCAAAAAAAAATAGGCCAACTAATAACACTAGGAAGGCTGCAGTGTGAACTCAAGCATCGAGAATCAGGGAAGTGCCAAAAATACCAAGGAGGACAACAACAGTGACCATGACAGACAATCAGTAGGATGCAAAAAAGGGGGACACATCTTATGGTGGAAAGGAAAGGTTATAGGCAACGATGAGTGGGACACATCCCTCACAAATAAAAAGGAATACAACGCATGTAGAGGAGATGCGCAAAAATATGAACTATACCAAGGAGGACCCAGTCATCACCTTGATAGAGGATTATGATGAGTTTGTGGTGGAAAATGTCTAGGAGAGGGGGGAAAGAGGTGGTCCACACTACAGAAGCACAAAGAGAAGATATCATGGCCAAATGCATACAAGTCCATGAAAATGTACAAGAATTACAGATTCATGCAATACTGCATGCCACAATGCAACAATAAGAAAAGACACAGTGACCCCCTACACAAAACAAAGGAGATAAGATCGTTCATCTAGTAGTGCAAGGAGGGGATACATTCACAGTCACACGAAAAATGGTCAGAATGGATTAAGAGACCATGAAGTATAATCCAGATCCGGTTTAGATGCCACTAACTTGGAGGTGGGTAGGGGAGTCACATAAATGTTACAAATCACCTACGACCAATTGAACTAGGATAAAGAGGAGGAAAAATAATGCACTAACAAGTTAGATAAGGGGATAACCATGATATTCAACCACATTCTAGATAACGCATAAGCATGAGAGAGGAGTGAAAAATAAAATATAAAAATCATTTCACAGACTATTGAGGGATATAGGCAGGAAATCGAGGAGCTAAAATAAAAGATTAATCTTATGAATCCTCCTAAGGTTCGAGAGAAAAGAGAACAACAATCCACACTCCATATAGAGAAGATGGCAAAGGAAGCAAGGGAAGTCGGGAAACTATTTGACATAAATGTGTAGATTTGGACCATTTTGGAAGAGGATGAAAAGGTCCAATAGTTGGACCAACAAGAGGAGAAAATCAGCACTTCCATACAAGAGTTGAAGCACTGACATAAAACCATGAGAATTACCGAGGACTTGAAGGAAACCCAGGAAATGAAGACTTTGTAGACAGAGTTAAAGACAATGCAAATGAATAAGAAAGAAAGACAAGCCCAGTTTGAGCCCCTCTAGGAAAAAGAAACACATATAATTGTGTAGCTGGAGGAAGAGAAGATAAGCATGGCACAAGAACATTCATAGAGAAAAGAATTACTACAAGAACAAATAACAACGCAGATAATCGAGACATTAAAAAAAAAATCTTCGTAGGTGAAGGAAAAAGGAAATGAACTAGCAGAGAGGTTCAACAACTTGGAAAAGGTTGTACAGGGAGTGTGAACCACCTGAGTGGCTTGGGACGAGCCACATGTCAGTGTTGGAGGCCTGTTGGGTTCATGCCTATTTTGGGCACAACCTATTTTTGGTAGAAAGATCTATTTTGAGAAAGACCTAAATTTGGAGCATGCACAACAGGTGGCAATAAAGCAACATGCAGAAAAAGAAGGAAAAGTAGCATGCAAGAGGAAAAACAACATGCTGCATAGGAAGATAAGACTAACCATGATAGGTTTAGGTTTTTTGACAAATATTGTAATGACTATAATCCTATAAAGTAGTATAAATGAGGACCTAGGAGGTCAAGGTCACATGGTTCACAAGGTCAAAGGTTCAGTAAGTTCAAGAGTTCAGTTGATAATTGTAAGAAAGTTTGTTATGATTCTTGTAGAAGAGTTGAATAATTTAGTCTTTAAGGTTTAGGTCATAGGATGAGGACCCTGGTGTGATATAGTTAGCCTCACAGAGGGTATTGTACTCATTTTGGTTGTATTACTGAAGATGTAATGCACACAACACAAGATTTTGCAGTAGAATAAATAAAAGAGCAGAGAAGCCAGATCTTTGTGGATGTAGCCCCAAGAAGGGGTGAACCATGGTAAAACCTTGTGTTCTATGTCATTTTTAATGAATGATTTACTTTTCTATTGATCATTATCTTAATAATGAATGGTTAAAGTAGATCTATCAACATGTGTGCATAGGTTTAAAGATGAATGAATCATTGAAGTAGATGAATGATTAACAAGGATAATGCATAAGCAGGAAAGAAGCTAACCAAAATCCCCACTCATTTTTAGACTGCACACACTTAAGTATTTCATTCCTTCATAAAGGCTATCTCAGGTGAGACTGCGTTGTGCACCTTGTGCGCACTTTTGCCTTTTGGTTTACTAGGAGGGTTGATAATTTTGAGGATTTTGTTGGAAACCTGTTTGAGATCAGAAATCAATGCATCCCAAGAAGAAGTTAACCAACCATTTGTTGGTTAACTTCTTCTTGGGATGACCTAGGTTCTGATATCAAACATATTTCCAGCAAAACCCTCAAAACTATTGGCCCTCCTCGTAAACTAGAAGGAAACATTGCGCATAGGGTGCATTGCGTAGTCTCACCTGAGATATCTTTTATGGGAGACTACAATAATCATGTGTTTGAAGTCTAGGAATGGGTGAGTATTATGGTTGGATTCTTTCTTCCTTATGCATTATCCTTTTTAATCAGTCATCTACTTCAATGATTCATTCATCTTTAAACCTATGTATGCATGTTGATAGAGCTACTTTAACCATTCATTCTTAAGCTAATGATCAACATAAAAGTAAATCATTCATTAACAATCACATAGAACACAAGGTTTTACTGTGGTTCACCCCCTTCCGGGGCTACGCCCACAAATACCTTGCTTCTTTTCTCTTTTATTTATTCTTCTATAAAACCTTGCACTGCACACATTACATCTTCAATAATGCAATCAAAATGAGGGAACGTACCCTCTGTGAGGCTGACTAGATCACACCAGGATCCTCATCATGTGACCTAACCCTCAAGGAGTAACTTATTCAACTCTTCTACAAGAATCATATCAAACTTGCTTACAATTATCGACTGAACTCTTGAACTTACTAAACCTTTAACCTTGTGAACCTTGTGACCTCGACCTCCTAGGTCCTTATTTATACTAATTTATAGGCTTATAGATGCTACAATATTTTTCAAAAAACCTAACCCTATCACAGTTAGGCTTGTCTACATGTGGGCCACATTTCTTTTCCTCTTGCATGTTGCTTTTCCTTCCTTTTCTGCATTTTTCTTTCTTGCCACTTGTTGCACGCACTCCAAAATTAGGTCTTTCTCAAAACAAATATTTCTCCCAAAAATAGGCCTGCGCCCCAAATATACTTTCTTCCCAAAATTTGATTGTGCCCAATAATTATAACGACATTAATTATATCTCATAAAATGTTTACTATCACCTAAAATTCCATAATAAAATATGTGGTGACACATAATATTCAAAATTTTGAAGAAATTTGGGTGATAGTTTTTAAACATACTTTTATGTAGTTTGTACATCATGTTATTGTGAAGAAGAATAATTCATTGGAGTTAACTAGGGAAGGCTATGAAAATATTAGGGATGTTGTTTTCTATACATGGAAAACATTTTTAGATTAGTTCTAGGAAACTTACGTCAAATTTATTTTAGCATCCATATTTGTTAGTTATTTTTTTAATTATTTGTACAATGACATGGAAGCTTATGGAGTTTTTCCTTATCTTGAGACACACACCAATTGAATCATGTGCATGATTTTTATGGTTCAATATTGAGGATTGGAGTAATCCATTTCACATTGAAGAAAAAATCCTTTGTATTATTGTTTTTTTCAAAATCGATTATTATTGTATGAATATGACAACCATTTTGTTCATTTCCTTCAGATATGTGTTTATGTAATTATAAATGTATTTACATTTCCATTCCTCTTATTATATTTAATTGTAGTATGGATAAATTTTCATTCCTACATCATCATAAATTTAATCACTTGGCAATTTCAGCCTTTTTCATCTAACATAACTAGGCCTTTCCA
>ML817172.1:0-13622 GCA_009831015.1 Picea engelmannii | reverse complement strand
CAAGTCTTAAGTGCATAACAACTTTAAGATAAAATCTAAGTAGCCTTAAATCAACTCATTTGAGAGAAATTAATAAGGGCATCGAGATACTAAGTAATTCAACTTGCCTTAAGTATTTAAAGGTTGCTATGAGTGTTTTGTTTTAAGGTTGCTATCTAAGAACATAACGGTATATATATAACCTTATCCCCAGAAGAGATTTATGTACATCTCAACAATCTTTACCCAATTCTCATTCCACCAACTAATAAAGAACACTTCCTGATTCTAACTAGAGTAATCATTTAAAACTTAATAGGTTCATAACTATAAAAGATATCAATTAAAATTCTTTAATATTTCTTAACCTCATACGTTCTGATTTAAAAGGGAAAAACTACACTATAAATCTCATGTGCAATCGATACAACAAGGATGCTGGTTGTAATTCTGGAAAAATAAAATAAAATAAACAGTTATGAAAATTATACAATCTATTTCCGAAATTACATAATGTTTTATACATTTTATTTCCAGAATTTACAAAACATTATCATTAAATGAAATCCACTTATTTTAATAATAAAAAGGATTGATCCCATAAACACTATTCTAACCATTATTAATGATTTGTGGTTATTAGATACTTTTACCAAAATTGGAAACAGGTGAAAATGCCAGCTACATTGTTAACTCATCATTCTCATGAAATCCCTGTCCAGCGTTATCATTGATTTAAGAAAACAAAATTATATGAAATTGTAAACAATTACCGGGTTATAAATCAATATATATCGAATTAAAAATAGGGTCCTTTCCAACGTTGTCTGACCATCCTTTTCCCTCGCTATTAATCTGCATTAATCACTGAGGAACGACATACACATATATATATAAGAGAAAGTGCACAACTTAAATATCGTTTGAATAAACAGTCATCTGTCAGCATCTCTTTCCCGCTACCCAAGGCATAAAGGAGGGCGACGAACAGTCTTTTCCAGATGAGGACAAAATATAGCAAAGGAGCATTAAGGACGAGGCAAAAATATTACTGGGCAGTCAACGTAGGCAAATGGCTAGGTGCGTAGGGAAGGGCAAGGATTGAGCCTCTAATAAATGGCGCGGCTGAGCAAAAGAACAATGCAAGGACTCGGGGCAGGGTCGAACTCAACAATTAAACCCACCGCAACTTGAAAACACAGGAAACAATCCCACCATTTAAATGACAATGGTACAGTGGGAATGGTTCGTTATATATATATATATATATATATATATATATATATATATATATATTCCCTCCCACACCAGTTTATTGGAGCGCATAAACTCTATACCCTGGTGTTTATCCCACAATTTATTCAACTAAAGCATCAACCCGACACAAGACTGGAACCTCGTAAACATTTAAGGAATCGATTTGTGATTTGTGTAATCAGAAAATGAGGAACAAGAATCCGTGATTCACAGGTGGCCAGAAAATCACACTAAATTCGCTTGAGGAAGGGAACAGTAAAAGTCTGCGGAGTTGTCTAGATCCCAACTAATGGATTCGATGTCAGAAAAAGGTGAGGGATGGAAGTTATTCCTTCAGCGCCTTAGAATGTTGGGTAAAACGACCGCGTCATAGGTTAGGTTGCAGAGGCGAAGGGTTGTTTCCAGCTAACGCCAAGGAGGACTCCCTACAACGCCTCCTAAGGATGCGACCAAGTCACTACGAAAACTGGGAGAGCTACACCAAAAATGAATCAACGAATGGGCCGACGCGCAACACGCATGGAGGGGGTTTCTAACAGATATTCAAATAAAAGTTTAAAATTGAAACCACTAGGGTTCTAAGATTCGTTTTTTAAAAATAAAGGACACACTGAAACTGCAGAGATTCGTACACTCATTTCAGGAAACGAAAATAGTTGAAGGTGCAGGGGTTTTATTACTTGTTTTTTTCAAATAACAGGTTAACGCTGGGTGCAGGAATTTTGATAGGTAATCAATTAAAATTTACACCGTCTCGCACAGTAAATAAAACTTACATAGTCCAGAATGATGAAATAAAATAGAACATTTACATAGTAGCCATTCTACCCTACAAAATAGAGGAGCGTACCTTGCCTTATCGCCCGCTTGATGACGTCCATGCGCTCCGCATTGCTCCTGCTCCGTGCTTCTCCCGCTTGTCGACCGTAGAGACTACACCGGTACCTCCCATCCAAACGCTAGGGGTACTCTGTTTCCCCCTCAACCCCACGAGACGCAAAGGGGCCACACACAGTCCAGATAGTATACCTAGCTTCCCAGCTCGCCTCCAAGGCTGATATACCACTCTAATCCCAGCTGAGAAAGTCCCAACTCCTCACAAGCAATCAGTCCAATCCAAATTCGACAGCATAACGATACCTAACAGCCCCTCCCTTTTTCCCCTCATCCCCCTTTCTTTTATCGAGTTTAGATACCCCTCTCTTGCCCTAATCACATTTAATTTAAGTTTTATAGAAAACCCTCTAAAAATTATCTGTCTTACAAGTGTCACTCATCCCCCACGTTTCTCCAAAATTATTTTCCCCCTTTTTTTTAAAAAAAAAAAAAACCCAAAAAAGGTAAATGCGCTAATGCATCTTTTCATTTTATTTTTAAATTCATACTTTTTATACTCCTGCTTGTTAAATAATTTTATTACTATTGGTTCAATCTGAGTTTATGTATGAGTTTTAAGGAAAATAGTTTAATCCCTTAAGCATTCAATTTATTCACTGATGGTTATGCGTTCTGTCAATCAAAACTATGGCTTTTGGTATTCGTTTATTTATGAATTAGATTAATTTTTGAAAAAATATTGCGTTCATAAGGGAGTTATGCTTTCAATATGTTAATGGACTCTCATTGAAGGTTGTGTTTAAAGAAGGAGAGGCCTTCAATGAAATTTAATGTCTGAGTTAACTAAAACTGTATTTATGTATATTTTTATTTTTAAGAAAGTTATGTTTCTATTTGAATAAAGGTTATGAATTCATTAAAAGTTAAATGGTTGAAAACGATTATGAAATCTTGTATCCGTTGATATATTGGTTGTAGTTGGATGAAGTTAACGTTAATAAATCCAAGAACTAGAGCTCATGTACGTTCTAAAAATTGTATTCTCCTTGCACTGAGGTGCGAACTCTAGCCTAAAATCTCCTAATGATGTTTTGCTTAATTATTTTAATGGTTATTAGGGTTAATTGTTATTAATAATGATATTTGGGTATAGGATTAGGTCAAGATTCATATGAGCTATTTCATTTAGAATTAGGGTTAGACTCTTTTTAGAGTTAGAGTTAGGTCCTTTTTCCTTAAGGTTAAACAAAATTTTTATCTTAGAGAATTCTTTTTTTTTTTTTTTTTTTNAAGGCTTTATTGTCTTAGGGCTATTTAGGTTTGTTTCCTTCATCCACATCAATGCGACGTTCCCTTCAGGATGCACCACGTGCTCCAACGGTGCCACTCGCCTCATTCGTTTCCTTTGCGCGACGTGCCCTTTGGGATGCACCACGTGCTCCAAGGGTGTCGCTCGCTTCTTGTGTTTTTTTTGTGCGACATGCCCTTCATAATGCACCACGTGCTCCAAGGGTGCCACTTGCCAACTAGACTGATTGGTAGACATCTATAACCCCTGGAGTCAACACTCCTCCAGGTGAACTTGTGGGAGACTAAGGGTTCTAAGGAATAAGGCCCCCGCCTTATTGCGTGCCCCTTAGAATCATCATGAGAAACTGTCGCAGTATACCCTCATGACATCATGGATCCTCTCGAACTAGGTAATAGTTAACCTATAGTTCGAGCCACGATGGGAGTGCTAGTAGGCGGTGGCAGGGCTGTTGTCCACCCCTCTCCCTCAACCTCTATGGAAATCGTGTGTGGCCCCTTTACTCCATATGTGAGTCTGGTCGGGAAGCTATCATCAGCCTGCATCATCAACAATCATGTCAGAACATGTCAACGTCAGATCATCAAATTAATGAAATATCACAGTAAATAAATCAACCCAAATAGCACACTCCCTGACTCAATCCAGAGTCCAAGGGGTTCCACCGATGCCTCTGCATCCTCAAGGTCCAAAACCATGTACAATCAATAAAACTGAGTCAATAGCACATGTCTACATCAAATATTAAAACATCATGTCATCTATCATAACACATCATAATCAAGTATAAATGTTTTAACATTAGAAAAGTCCAGATCACTTGCGAGCAAGTGTCCTCAAATAATAAGTTTTCTCAGTGTGCTAGAGAGGGATCTTACAGTGTGTGTGTGTGTGAGAGAGAGAGAGATGGTTGTGTAATAAAGTCTAAGTTAATTCATGTGATAAAGAGTTGACTCTATAAAATTTGGGGAAAAATATAGCGTGTATGTTATATGTTTGACAAAATGTTTCATTGAAGTTTGGAGAAAAGTGTTTAAGACTATAATTAATGGATCAATGGTAATTCTATTTTTTAGGTCAAACTATTGGTAGAGTGATTTTGTAGCTTATGAAAGTGTAGGTAATGTAATTTTGAATTTGTAGAGTTCAACACCATCGTAAAATTGGGAAAATTGTGAAATATGTGGAAAGGCCTAGTTATGTTAGATGAAAAAGGCTGAAATTGCCAAGTGATTAAATTTATGATGATGTAGGAATGAAAATTTATCCATACTACAATTAAATATAATAAGAGGAATGGAAATGTAAATACATTTATAATTACATAAACACATATCTGAAGGAAATGAACAAAATGGTTGTCATATTCATACAATAATAATCGATTTTGAAAAAAACAATAATACAAAGGATTTTTTCTTCAATGTGAAATGGATTACTCCAATCCTCAATATTGAACCATAAAAATCATGCACATGATTCAATTGGTGTGTGTCTCAAGATAAGGAAAAACTCCATAAGCTTCCATGTCATTGTACAAATAATTAAAAAAATAACTAACAAATATGGATGCTAAAATAAATTTGACGTAAGTTTCCTAGAACTAATCTAAAAATGTTTTCCATGTATAGAAAACAACATCCCTAATATTTTCATAGCCTTCCCTAGTTAACTCCAATGAATTATTCTTCTTCACAATAACATGATGTACAAACTACATAAAAGTATGTTTAAAAACTATCACCCAAATTTCTTCAAAATTTTGAATATTATGTGTCACCACATATTTTATTATGGAATTTTAGGTGATAGTAAACATTTTATGAGATATAATTAATGTCGTTATAATTATTGGGCACAATCAAATTTTGGGAAGAAAGTATATTTGGGGCGCAGGCCTATTTTTGGGAGAAATATTTGTTTTGAGAAAGACCTAATTTTGGAGTGCGTGCAACAAGTGGCAAGAAAGAAAAATGCAGAAAAGGAAGGAAAAGCAACATGCAAGAGGAAAAGAAATGTGGCCCACATGTAGACAAGCCTAACTGTGATAGGGTTAGGTTTTTTGAAAAATATTGTAGCATCTATAAGCCTATAAATTAGTATAAATAAGGACCTAGGAGGTCGAGGTCACAAGGTTCACAAGGTTAAAGGTTTAGTAAGTTCAAGAGTTCAGTCGATAATTGTAAGCAAGTTTGATATGATTCTTGTAGAAGAGTTGAATAAGTTACTCCTTGAGGGTTAGGTCACATGATGAGGATCCTGGTGTGATCTAGTCAGCCTCACAGAGGGTACGTTCCCTCATTTTGATTGCATTATTGAAGATGTAATGTGTGCAGTGCAAGGTTTTATAGAAGAATAAATAAAAGAGAAAAGAAGCAAGGTATTTGTGGGCGTAGCCCCGGAAGGGGGTGAACCACAGTAAAACCTTGTGTTCTATGTGATTGTTAATGAATGATTTACTTTTATGTTGATCATTAGCTTAAGAATGAATGGTTAAAGTAGCTCTATCAACATGCATACATAGGTTTAAAGATGAATGAATCATTGAAGTAGATGACTGATTAAAAAGGATAATGCATAAGGAAGAAAGAATCCAACCATAATACTCACCCATTCCTAGACTTCAAACACATGATTATTGTAGTCTCCCATAAAAGATATCTCAGGTGAGACTACGCAATGCACCCTATGCGCAATGTTTCCTTCTAGTTTACGAGGAGGGCCAATAGTTTTGAGGGTTTTGCTGGAAATATGTTTGATATCAGAACCTAGGTCATCCCAAGAAGAAGTTAACCAACAAATGGTTGGTTAACTTCTTCTTGGGATGCATTGATTTCTGATCTCAAACAGGTTTCCAACAAAATCCTCAAAATTATCAACCCTCCTAGTAAACCAAAAGGCAAAAGTGCGCACAAGGTGCACAACGCAGTCTCACCTGAGATAGCCTTTATGAAGGAATGAAATACTTAAGTGTGTGCAGTCTAAAAATGAGTGGGGATTTTGGTTAGCTTCTTTCCTGCTTATGCATTATCCTTGTTAATCATTCATCTACTTCAATGATTCATTCATCTTTAAACCTATGCACACATGTTGATAGATCTACTTTAACCATTCATTATTAAGATAATGATCAATAGAAAAGTAAATCATTCATTAAAAATGACATAGAACACAAGGTTTTACCATGGTTCACCCCTTCTTGGGGCTACATCCACAAAGATCTGGCTTCTCTGCTCTTTTATTTATTCTACTGCAAAATCTTGTGTTGTGTGCATTACATCTTCAGTAATACAACCAAAATGAGTACAATACCCTCTGTGAGGCTAACTATATCACACCAGGGTCCTCATCCTATGACCTAAACCTTAAAGACTAAATTATTCAACTCTTCTACAAGAATCATAACAAACTTTCTTACAATTATCAACTGAACTCTTGAACTTACTGAACCTTTGACCTTGTGAACCATGTGACCTTGACCTCCTAGGTCCTCATTTATACTACTTTATAGGATTATAGTCATTACAATATTTGTCAAAAAACCTAAACCTATCATGGTTAGTCTTATCTTCCTATGCAGCATGTTGTTTTTCCTCTTGCATGCTACTTTTCCTTCTTTTTCTGCATGTTGCTTTATTGCCACCTGTTGTGCATGCTCCAAATTTAGGTCTTTCTCAAAATAGATCTTTCTACCAAAAATAGGTTGTGCCCAAAATAGGCATGAACCCAACAGGCCTCCAACACTGACATGTGGCTCGTCCCAAGCCACTCAGGTGGTTCACACTCCCTGTACAACCTTTTCCAAGTTGTTGAACCTCTCTGCTAGTTCATTTCCTTTTTCCTTCACCTACGAAGATTTTTTTTTTAATGTCTCGATTATCTGCGTTGTTATTTGTTCTTGTAGTAATTCTTTTCTCTATGAATGTTCTTGTGCCATGCTTATCTTCTCTTCCTCCAGCTACACAATTATATGTGTTTCTTTTTCCTAGAGGGGCTCAAACTGGGCTTGTCTTTCTTTCTTATTCATTTGCATTGTCTTTAACTCTGTCTACAAAGTCTTCATTTCCTGGGTTTCCTTCAAGTCCTCGGTAATTCTCATGGTTTTATGTCAGTGCTTCAACTCTTGTATGGAAGTGCTGATTTTCTCCTCTTGTTGGTCCAACTATTGGACCTTTTCATCCTCTTCCAAAATGGTCCAAATCTACACATTTATGTCAAATAGTTTCCCGACTTCCCTTGCTTCCTTTGCCATCTTCTCTATATGGAGTGTGGATTGTTGTTCTCTTTTCTCTCGAACCTTAGGAGGATTCATAAGATTAATCTTTTATTTTAGCTCCTCGATTTCCTGCCTATATCCCTCAATAGTCTGTGAAATGATTTTTATATTTTATTTTTCACTCCTCTCTCATGCTTATGCGTTATCTAGAATGTGGTTGAATATCATGGTTATCCCCTTATCTAACTTGTTAGTGCATTATTTTTCCTCCTCTTTATCCTAGTTCAATTGGTCGTAGGTGATTTGTAACATTTATGTGACTCCCCTACCCACCTCCAAGTTAGTGGCATCTAAACCGGATCTGGATTATACTTCATGGTCTCTTAATCCATTCTGACCATTTTTCGTGTGACTGTGAATGTATCCCCTCCTTGCACTACTAGATGAACGATCTTATCTCCTTTGTTTTGTGTAGGGGGTCACTGTGTCTTTTCTTATTGTTGCATTGTGGCATGCAGTATTGCATGAATCTGTAATTCTTGTACATTTTCATGGACTTGTATGCATTTGGCCATGATATCTTCTCTTTGTGCTTCTGTAGTGTGGACCACCTCTTTCCCCCCTCTCCTAGACATTTTCCACCACAAACTCATCATAATCCTCTATCAAGGTGATGACTGGGTCCTCCTTGGTATAGTTCATATTTTTGCGCATCTCCTCTACATGCGTTGTATTCCTTTTTATTTGTGAGGGATGTGTCCCACTCATCGTTGCCTATAACCTTTCCTTTCCACCATAAGATGTGTCCCCCTTTTTTGCATCCTACTGATTGTCTGTCATGGTCACTGTTGTTGTCCTCCTTGGTATTTTTGGCACTTCCCTGATTCTCGATGCTTGAGTTCACACTGCAGCCTTCCTAGTGTTATTAGTTGGCCTATTTTTTTTTGCTAAAGGACATGCTTCGGCCTGCCCCTTGGGTTTGGTGGATTTCATTGCAACTAGATTTTTTTTTTGTTTTTCTACTGACATCTTCCACTATGTTGGCCAGTCTTTGATTATCTAGTCAATCTCTTCCTTTGTGATGAAGTATTGCATCTCCACCCATTCCTTCTTTGTATCCCTTCTGACATGGATCCACATGTGGTGCCTATATGCATTAAACATGGCTATCCCTTAAGTTTCCTGGACCACCTCCATAGGAATGCACCACACATTGGTTGTGTGATGTTGTATCTCTTCTATCATCATCATAAATACTCTATTATTTTCCTGTTGATTTTTATTGTCCTTGGCCTGCTAGAGGGACTCATATATGGCCGCATAACACTTTCCTTTCCTATCCAGAAAGGATGAAAAAATTATCTCCTTCCATCCTGCTAAATCTATGAGAATGGTGAGACAAGAATAATGGAACTCGACTCCATTATCCTACACATCTCGACAATCGATCAAGAACTGGTCTAATAGGTACGATACCCAACTGAACATTACTCCCTTTACGCACTTCCCAATTATTGCAATGACTCTTGATGGATCCTCTTCTTTCATACACTTCCTTAGCAACTTGCAATCCATGAGCTTGATGGTGAACCTTGTCGCATTATCATTGATATCTCTAAGAAAAATTCCCTGATTTCCTCTGTTGGTGACAAATTGTGATTTGACCAGCTCAATGATACCCTTCTTGTGCACTTTGTTTTCCAAGTACTCCTATGGCTATGCACCTACTGTAGGTAATCCTGTAATTTTGGTGATCAACTCCACATTAAGTTGTACCGTCCTATACATCGAAAGGATGATGCCATGTACCTGAGCTAGAAACTGTTTGACAAAATTCCCAACATATTTACTACGCCTGAAGTGCGGTATGTCCAGGAGGTTCATTATACTGGAGCTGTAAATCCATGTTATCCATTGCACGGGCTCCATGATTGGTTTTCCTAGGGGTCCAATTTTCCCTGTGTTCGCTATGTAGGATTCCTCAACCAAATTAGGGAATTTGGTTGCATCACGCACATCATGGTGTGAGTACCTTAGTTTAGGTAGTTTTCTGAGCATGTCATCCACAGTGACCACTGCCTCTGGGGGTTAGGGAAGTGTAATGTCTATGACATCCAGTGCCTTTCTTTTCTGCCCATTAGTATATGGGATTGCCTCTTCTTTTTTTGTGTCATCTTATTCCCCTCCGTAATCTGGCTGGTTGTTGATGTCCTCGAACAAAACCTCCTCTTCATCACAACCCTTTTACTGACCCTTCATTTCATCATGTTTAGCTGGTGTTTCGAGATTAGGGTTCAGAATATCATCTTGTGTCTTGAAACTCTTCCCTACTTCCCTGTGTGTTGTTTTCGATGTTTCCTCCTCCACCCGTGTTGCATTGATTGAATCTTTCTCAAAAGAGGTGACATCTTCAATATTGACGACGTACTGGGGCTCCCTCATCCTTTCCTTCCTCCTTTGGCCATGTTGGATAGCCCGTACGTACTGGCCTAGAGAAAACAACTTTGCTGGTGTCATATTTTATCTGATTTGAATAATCACTCCCTTATTCTCACAATTATATCTAGGAAACACACTCATATCTTTCTTTGTTCTCAAAAAACACTAAGTGTCAAACTAATGCGTGCTTTCTGCACTTTCTAGACCCAGTCATAATTGTTTTTCACTTTGTTTGTGCATTTGCGCCGAGTCCAATTTTTACTGCATGCTCTCTTTCTATGTTGTCGTAGTAATTGTTGCACGTGACTTTTTTCCCACTTTCTTATTGTTCATACAACTTCTACCTCTTTTTGTCTCTTTCTTCTTTTTCTATTTTCGTATTCCTTTTTCTTCTTTTTCCACTTTTTTATTTTTTTTTATCAGTTTTCTTTCCTAATATCTACTATAGTACAATATATACATGAATTTCTTACTGCGTTGTAACTTTTAAGAGTTAGTAAGTTTATTGTCCTTGTACAGTTTCAGTTGACTAACATTGACCATTCCTTTCAGTTCTATTCCTCCCAAATCCTTTAGCTACATAGATCCCACATCTAAGACAATATTTACTTCATATGGCCCTAGCCAATGCATTCTAAAATTACCAAGGTTTTGCAAAAATGTGTTGTCATGGAGAAGAACTAGGTCTCCCTCCTTAAATATTTTCTTTTTAATATGTCTGTCATGTCAGGCTTTGTCCCTTTATTTATGTACTTCCTGG
Organism: Picea engelmannii; assembly: GCA_009831015.1. NCBI lineage: Eukaryota > Viridiplantae > Streptophyta > Pinopsida > Pinales > Pinaceae > Picea > Picea engelmannii. Next base: position 2,825 of record ML817172.1, on the reverse strand, counting down.
TGAAATCCTTCTTGAATCCTATCCTCTTCCATTTTCATTAGTTTGCGTAACCTCTCTTGTACTGTGCCTCTTTCTATCATGTTGGTAATTGTTCATACATGCAGACTAGGTACCAAAAATTCTAATGGCACCACTATTTCCTATCCATACACGAATATGAATGGTGTTTGTTCTATCAAATTATTTCATGTGGTCCTATATTCCCATAGTACTTATGGTATTTTCAAGTCCCAATCATCCCTGTTAACATTATAGATATTAGTCAATGCATCTTCCAAAATCTTATTGAAAGCTTCTAGTGTCCCATTTTCCTGAGGATGATATCGTGTACTCCTCTGGTGATAGACTTCAAACTCCTCATTCATAGCCTTGATGGTATTATTAATAAAATGAGTTCCTTGGTCACTCATTAAAATCCTGGTACATACAAATCTACTGATCACTTTCTCAAATAAGAAGTGTTTTTCTGTATGTGCACTGCAATCTTTGACTAGTTCTGCTTCTTCCCAACTTGTTAAGTATTCAATCGCAATAGTGATATATCTTGCTCCTGACCTTTTTTTTGGTTTATTAATAGGTCCAACAAAATGTATTTCCCATTTTTCAAATACCTGCAGAGTTACTTATGGTCTTAGGGGCATCTCATCCCTTCTATTGGGTTTTCCAACCCTCTAATACACATCACAGTTCTGGAAATATTTCTTGGCATCTTTATGAATTGTTGGCCACCATAATCCTGCATGAAATACCTTCTACATGGTAGCTTTACATGGATAGTGTCCTCCAACTATACCTTCATGAGATTCTGATAAAACCTTGGGCCATTCATGTTTCGATACACACCTTCTCAAGATGTTGTCTATGCCCGTGTTGTATAAATGACCTTCAATGAGTTGATAATTTGTAGCTCTGACAACCAGTTTTTTCTTCTGCACAATGCTAAAGTCTTGTGGCTCAACTCCTATAATTAAGTATTCAATAATATCAGTGAAGTATTCATCAACTACTTGTACTGAAAATAATTGTGTATCAGGGAATTTGTCTACCATGTTATTAGGTTATTCTCCATAAATAGGTCTTTCCCAAAATAGATCTTTCTCCCAAAAATAGGCCTGCGCCCAAAAATAGACCTTCTTCCCAAAATAGACCCACGCTGAAAAACAATGTTCTCAATGTGGCTATGATATGATAAAATAAGAACACCCTATTGCATCCTTTTAAATTTTCTAGAGGTGGATAATCTTGCAATGACAATTTCACTATAGCCATTTGTTTCAAGAAATTGAAATGTAATATGATCTTTATTATTCATGTCAAGAAAATGACAAAATAATTATTTCCCCCTTTCAATACTCAAGTGGTTGGTGACCACCTTCTAAAATTTTTTTTAGTAAATAAAACATAAACAATAGCCATAATTAATGATGATGATGATGATAATGATGATGATGGTTATTAAGATCCACTGAGACCAACACTGGTTAATTACTTGGTTTTCTTTAGAATTTTATTTATGTGCTCAAATAAGAGAAGCATTCCTAAATCATCACAATTTTCATGATAAAAGGTTAGGAAGGTTGGTATTATAGAAAATATTTTGAGATTCAAATATAATGTGTTGTACATATGACATTCTAAGAGAATGTACTTTTCATATTCAACCCTCTTAGTATCACAAAGATGACAAAATATTTCGATCCACAAGGTTTTAAGAATTGTCCAATACCATATTTCACTGTGGAGCTCATGAGAGTTTTTTCTCGGGCCGACAAGGACAAAATACTAAAAATCATATTTTTTTACATTAAATGATTAAAATTAAACCCTAATCAAGATAAAGAGAGATGTCATTCCCCTTTTAGGGTGACATTATCCCATTCTAGGGCAAATGCAGCATCCTGGAGAAAAATGTTAGCCCTCCTTGGGATTCTCCAATCTGCCACACATGCCAAAACTGCCCCAGCTGTCTCCCAAAACGTCCATGCTTATAGGTGACATCATGGTCATGAAGGGTGACATCCTAGGCCTTCCAAGGCCAACATTCACTGAAAATGGCACAACCACCCTAGGTCAAGCTTTGTCGGGGTGCCTCTGCAAGACGTCTTCCTTATCTCCTGTGCAAACCCCTCTGTTTGGTCTATACCCCCTGCTGGGGTCTCATCATCCATATGATGGGATCTTCATCCCCATGGAGGTCTGAGATGATCATATCCCAATGTGTATTGGTCCAACATGGTACCCTTCTGTCGAGAATGATCCTGCACATCAACAACTACACCCTCCATGGGCTCATAAGTCACAGGGATCATAGCAATGTAAATCACATCTCATCATCAATATTAGTAAACATGTGCATAAAACCCCTATTACCCCAGTTAAAAGATCAAAGAATTTATAAAAGCCTGCAATACAAGTTTGAAGAAAGTGACAGGGCATCCTATTGGGCTAGTGTCCACTGGAAGAGGAAAGTTTCTGGAAGAGACTTCATTAGAGCCATGTAGGTGGGTGATGTGGATAAGGGATGTCCAAGCAAGTGGGTATAGTGAGAGAAGAGGATGAAAAGTTTTACCTGTGGGTGCCTTTGTAGAAGGCAAGTTGCACCTGTCCTGGATGCAATTTTTTCCAAGCCCATTCATGCCTTTTATTCTTTATTCTTTATTTATTTATTTATTTTTTATTTAAAAATCTAAATCAGGGGACACTTCCCTGGCATGGTGACCAGTGGTGGTAGCGTAAACCATACTTACTTTCATAGAAATGAGAAGGATGTCTAATGATGAGACCCCCTTTCTTTTGGCCATGCAACCAAGAGTCACTACTTTGGC
>ML817171.1:118055-147411 GCA_009831015.1 Picea engelmannii | reverse complement strand
TAATAAAGAGATAAGGTGTTTGGTGGGGAGTAAAGGTGCGAGGGCGGTGAAGGAGGCATAAGGGAAGGAGGAGGATTCACTTTGGGGGGAGGATTATTCATTCATGCATTCTACGGGAGAGGAGATTTTGGGGAGCTTTGAGATAGAGTTAGTTAACAGTGGGATTTATAGTGCACCGGGGTTGAGGGGTTTTGGGCTCGGAGGGCTAGGACGTCCATAGATGTCCTAGGGCCAGGCGTACTGGTCGGTAGGGTGGCTGGTTTTGGGGTGTCTTCAGGAGCAAGCTACTGCGGATAAGTTGAAGCGAAGGGAGCGACAGCATCAGAGCGAGGTATTTAACTTGTTATGCAAATTGTTATGTAAATTTAACTTGTTATGCAAATGGAAATGTAAATTGTTAATTTATTTATTGAAATATGGGAGTGAATATGCTAGATTAAGTGAAATTTTGAGTAAATTTCAAATTTACTGTTCCGTATTAATTCAATGGTAGTCTAAATTAAATGCCGGTTATTACAATTATGTTGACCCTAGTTACATGATTACAAATTATTTTTTGTGTTGAGAGGCGCATTTTATAGACCAATGTTAGGTTGATGTGTGATTTTGTATCTAAATTAAATGTGGAGTTGAAACGTGTCACTCTTAAATAATAATAAAATTAAGTAAATGAAAATTGTATATGTTGGTTTTAGCCTTTTGTGAAATGAAAAACACACACACACATTGAAATTAAATTAAACTAACCTAATTAAACCAAGATATAAGAAGATTAAAAGGAAGGGTTTGCACCTCGAGAGATTTGATCTCTCTATACGCTTCGTAGAACCGGAGTTAAAATGGGTCTATGTTAATTTAATGAAAGGGAGAGAATTTTGACATAAATAGTAATGTTTAGGAAACTAAATCAAGTAAATACTCGTAAATAGAAAAAATAAAACATTAGAAACTTCACAATAATAATTTGCATGGTATTGAGATAACCATCTTAAGAAAGTGATCACCAATTACAAGTTGTAATAAATTATGTTAAGTTTTTGAACCCTAGTTGATTAAAAGAAATAAAAGATTATTTTTTAATGTTTTATTTTATTATATAATATATGTGATATACATATAAATATATTTTCCATGTTAATTGAGTTTAGTTTAGGTGGTTGGTAGGAATAAGTGTTATCCTTTTCATATGGGTTCAATTCTCGCAAGTGACATGTTGAGTTCATAAAGAGTATATTGTTATATAATGGTTTTGAGCCTTGTTGATGACCAACCTCATACCATAAAGATTTTAGGATTATCCTTGGATACCATCATCAAAATAAGAGGAAGTACTTGGAGTTTTCCTCAAACTTTATAACCCGGAAAAAAAATTAAAAAATAAATCTCTCCCATCTATTTTGAGATATCTTTCCTACCAAATACAAAGATTTCTTCCGCTTACTATGAAATCTTAATCATTGCTACCTAATTTTATAAAAGTGTCTCGATCCCTAAGTAAAAGCATTTATGCTCAAATAGGAACTAAATATATAAAGTGTAAGAAATGTTTTAAGTATATGTCTTAGGCCTTAGTTGGAGAGAGGATTTTAATTGAGTCCTCACAAAACACACCGATGATGACCTAGAACATCACAACCAATGGTTTGACTACAAGGGAAATAGTTCATATTAAGAGCAAAATTCTTAATCTATTTAAGTCCAACCCCTTTTTTCTCAAAAATGTCTTTTTGAGAACAACCAGTGCTTTATATGAAAGTAACTTTCAATACCATCCAAACATGATCTCAATGTGTAAAATGAAAAAAAAATCATGATAAAATGAATTTTGGGGATTATATGTAGTACACACCTTTTGTTATGTTTATTAAAACATAGTTAATGTTGTCTACTAAAATGTTGGCCACGTATTTTACAACTTTAGGTATTTTACGATCCTATATTTGTATTATAGGGGTTTTCTTGGTTTTTTTGTTAATAAAAAAAATGTTACTTTTGAGCGATTGTTTTTTTACTTTTGCAATTTTAGGCTTTTCATAAAGTAATGGTTTTCATAAAGTAATGGTTTTTCTTTTAAGTGGGTGTTTCTACAATTTAAAAATTGAATGCAATTTCATTTTTATGTGTTTATATTATGTTTTCTCACTTTCAATGTTAGTTTTATGAGTGAAAATATAAACAAAGCTTTCTAGGATATTTCATTTTTGAGGGGAAATTGAATGCACGAGTTTCACTCTTAAAGTTTTATTTTATTTGTGCCTTTTTTTTTTATGGATAAATAAAAATAGACCTCATTATGAATTTTATATTACATTATTTGGTTTCGGGATTATTATGAGTTTTATATTATATTATTTGGTTTCGGGATTATGCACTATATGTTTTAAATGTTGCATATGTTTTATTGTCTCAAATTGATGGTATTCAATTTTTATATCATGATGATGGTGGTGGTGGTGGCGGTTACTAATGTCCATTAAGATCAACATTGGTTTATCGGACCTTAAAAAAGGAAAAGAATTGTTTGGTTTGCTTTAGAATTTTATTTATGTGCTAGAAAAGCTTTAAGAGAAGCATTCCTAAATCATCATAGTTTTGATGAGTTAAAAGATTAGAAAGGTTGGTATTGTAACAAATATTTTGAAATTGAGATCCAATGTGGGTGTGCGTAGGGGATTCTAAGAGAAAGTGTTCTTCATCTTCAACCCTCTTAGTGTCACAAAGATGACAAATACTTTTGATCCATTGCATTTTAGGAATTGTCCAACACCTTGTTTCACCATAGATCTCATGAGAGTTTGTTCTTATTTTAGCAATGTTGATTTTCTTCTTTACACTAGTTAAGACAAAGAGTTACTTTTGATCTTCTAGATTAGGGTATCTTAATTTTCTCTTATACTCTAATTCTTTATTGCACCACAATTTCTCCTTAAATTTAGATGTAATAATATTTTTAATATTGTCATTATTATGTAGAGTGACCTCTTCCTTGATACCCTAATGATTTAGCCAATACATGTCATTTTTATGCCAACCCTGCTAGAGCTATAGGTGGTTTGGAATCGATTTTGAAGGAACCTTGGGGAGCCTCTTGTCTTCCATGTTGTTTATCTTGTTCTTGTAAATTAAGCACCTAGTCATAGCCATGCTCTCATTGGGTGAAAGACTTGCTTCTATGAGGAGGGTAGGGTAGGGTGTATTGCTTTTAATTTGAAGATTATAAGTTATAAAATGCTTTTAGATTTGCTCTACCTTTCTCCATGATTCACTAGAGATGTTGTAGCCCCAAAATTCACAACCATGTAAGATAACAAGAGTGATGAGAGTCTCAAAGAGGAGTTTCTCCTTATCCCAAAGCCAAAGGTTTGTTGATTTACAACTACTTTCAAGTCCATAATAAGCTTCCCATCCTCCATTTATCCTTTTCTCAATGCTATAGTTCCACTTGAGCTTCTGATGTAGATCATTTTTAATATATTTGTATGAAGTCACTTCCTCCAAGCTATGATTGTCATACATGAAATTAACGTAAGAGATATTTTTGGATTTGATTATCATAACCATTGTTTTGTTAGTGTTAACGGTCATACCCTCGCTAGAGAAAATATCCTTAAGAATATTTAGTTGCTTATCGAGATCATAGGCAATCCTCACCATAAGAGCAATATCATTAGCACAAGAAAAAGGATGATGACTATTCCAGCTAGAGATGTGCCAACACATCCTACTTCTTCCAAACAATCCTCTAACTTGTTGATGTATATGCCAAAAAGGGTAGGGGATAGGGGACAACCTTGCTTGACTCTTTTATTATAATGAATTTCTTTTGACCAGCCCTTAATGTTCCTAAACTTGGCAATAACATTCTCTTATGGCCTTATCACAACAAATGTTAACTCAAAAGGAACTTTTAGCTCTTCTAATATATTCCAAAGGTTAGTTATGGGCATTGTGTCAAATGCTTTTCTAAAGTTAACGAAGCATCACAAGATTTTGGTTTTACTATTGTGACACTCCTCCATAATGATCCTAAGTGTAACAAGGTGGCTCGTAGTTGAATGATAACTCCTAAATCTGACTTGGCCTTTAGCTCTTTTTCCATGGATTTCCATCCATGCACTGATCTTGTTTTCTAGAATAATTCCATATAACTTGGCTAAAAGAGAGCTAATCATAATGGTCCTATAATTGGAGAGATTGTTCTTATTCCCAATTCTAAAAATAGGAACAATGAGATTTTTAGTCCAGGGTTTAGGGAAACACTACTTAACTACTAAATTGAAGAGCTTGTGAATATAATGGATGAGGATAGAGTTGGAAACTTGGTCAATACTGAGAGGGGGGGGATGAATCAATATTGGTTAATTATTTAAACTTTTAATAATTTTAACTTATTACCAACAATTGATCAACAACAATAAACTTGAATATAAAATAAATACAATAATACAAGTTATAATAATGATTGGGAGACACCAATATCCTCGTTCATGGCTTCAACCCTAGGAAGCACCAACTCCCTTGTTTTAGGGCACCAACCCTAGGAAGCACTAACTCCTTTGTTTAGGGCACCAACCCTAGGAGGTACCAACTCCCTTGTTTAGGGAACCAACCCTAGGAAGCACCAACTTCCTCTCTTCAAACTTTAATCAGTAAAGGAAATTAGTCCTTCCTTGCTCCACCCTTCCACCCTCGTTACATAAGTATCTTGTCTTTCTTCCTTGGACTCTACTATGCCTTTAGATCTTCTATGTAAAACCCACAGAGACACTTTCCTTTCACCTTGTTTGTCTTCTTATATACTTTCCAAAAGGTATAAGTTTGAACCATTATGTCTTTTAGTAATGAAACATTGAACCCCTTCATTTAATTAACACAAATGGTGATTTCATTTATGGATTTTCCTACACAAAATTAGACATTGATTTCGTACGACGATTCTAGAGTGTTGGAAATGAATTTTACAATTCTACGACATGGGTTTTGTGCAGAACATGCCCAAATAATCGACATGCCCAGAACATGTGAGAGGTGGATGATATAGGTGGTTCTTTGAAAGCAATTTGCCCAGATTTTCCTTTCTTCGTCAGATGCCAGATCAAATTCAGTGCATTTTACATTTTCGTGAATGTCTAAATTGACCTCCACATATCTCCTTTGTTGGTGAATATTTAAACTCAACTTGTAAACATGTTACTTGAGGTGGATATTAAAATCAATTCCCTCTCAGCTTCTAGTCACTAAAGATTTGACTTGGTCTTCACCCTTTTTCGTATTTTCTTCCTCATTCGACCGACAAACCTCTGTTTGGTTGACTCAACTAGGAGAAATTTCGACTTGAGTATTTTGATTCTTGGTCCACCCACCTTGCTTCAGCCTCGACCCGACTTGTATTTCCCAATTTAAGTTTGCTTCAACTTCGACCTTTAGGTTACTTCATTCTTGGACCGACTTGACTAAGAAGAAAACCGACTTGAGAAATTTGAATTTGGTTGTTCCGACTTGCTTTGGCCGACTTGAATTTCCCAAGTCAATTTTCTTTTGACTTTGACCTTCGGGGTTGTAACGTCCCCAATCACCAACAAGTCAAGGAACACCACTACTCGGACACTTCACTTAGCTCAACTAGCTCTGATACCAATTTGTAATGTCCTCAGCCACCAAAAGGTCGGGCAACGCCACAGAGCAACATATATATATATATATATATATATATATATATATATAACATGCATTTCTAGTGAATTTAAAACAAATAATACAGAGTTACTGCTACCATACAGACTCAAATGGAATTGACAGTAATTCCTACATGTAACGAAATACATGATAACATTTCAAGAATCACTGACATGCATAACATACATAATTAAGCACATAAATGATACTTATCTTTTAACTGGAGTAAAACCACCAACTGTGTGAAGACCTTCCACGAACCTACCAGCTTTAGACCACACTGCTCATCACTCTCAGCAGTGGGTCACCCCTGAGCTGGGACTAAAATCCATCGGGCAAGGGATTCCTAGGCTAGGCAAGGTCAATAGGAAAGTCACACAGTTTAAGAGGAAGGATTTTCTCCTAGGAGCCACTTACGCCTATTTCTCACAAATTATCATTCCCCACATGCTTGTCCCACCCCAGGAGTATACACCTTCACTGTCACACAGTCCATCGGTTGCTCCACCTCCCTTACCTTGGGCTTCAGCAACAGGTCGGACCGGAATTCTCAGAGCTCTGTAGCAGCTACGGGACTCCCTCCAGAAGAACTCACTTCCTCAGCACACTCTCTCACCTGGAGAGAGTTGCTCACAGGCTTGACAACCTGCTTCTTCAACCCACAACAACCTCTCTCGCCTGGAGAGAGAGCTCACAGGCCTGACAACCTGCCTCTTCAACCACGGGCTTGGCAACCCACCTCTTAGAACCAAAATAGCTAAGTCGGGTAAGGCAAGGGACGACTCAGTAAATTACAAAGGTGAGCATTGACCACGAGTTCAGAAATGGCAGAATTGGATGGTTGTGTGCTTTCTCAATGCATGAGTGAACTCGTGAGGAGAGATGGGGCAGATTGGTCTAGCCTAGTGAAGATGATGAGAGCATGAGAGAAAAAATTGTCTGTGCATGAACCCCTTTCCATGAGTGAGTTCCTCCCTATGCGTGAGTGCCTCCCTGAGTGCCTGCATGTGTCCCAAAAACAATAATTTCCCCCTTAAGTCTGCATGTGCCTGAGTCGACACCTGTCACTCTTGAAGCATGCTCCTTTCCCTTTGGAAGTCACTTGTCCTCCCTAAGGAACTTAGGATAAAAACATATCCTTTTAAACAGCTTTTGGAATAATAATAAATTATTATTCTCTTGGACTTAATCCCTTAGGCTTAACCCCTCTTTCCAACCTCTCAACCCCCTCTCCCTTACCCAACCTAGTGGAGATTATTCCCCCATTCTCTTTTATCGTGGTCGGTCTACACGCAATGATGTTTTTATATTAATAATATGAATATTTACATGTACAAAACAGGTTCCTCGCCTTTAACACCTAGGCTCTCCAGCCTACTAACACATAAACCTACTAGCTTATCATTTCTCGGCTCACCGACCTACAAAACACGTTTACAATTCATAATACAACGGGGGTTCGTCCTAGGGATATTACAATCCCCTCCCCTTATTTTTTCACTGTCCTAAGTGCAACTTATTTACAAAACATCAGCAATATTTTCAAAATCTTCAAAAAGATGTGGGTATTCAGCCCGCATAGCATCCTCATGCTCCCATGTCGCGTCCTCTGGATCATACCAGGTCCATTGGACCTTTACAAGCCCTATGGATCGATTCCAGAGTTGTTTTCTCTTTCAGTCCAATATGTGCATCGGATGCACTTGCAAGATGCCTTCTTGCTCCACCTGAATCACATTCCAATCAATAACATGATTAGCATCAGGTATACATTTCTTAAGAAATGAAACATGAAACACATTATGCACAGTCATGGATGCAGGCAATGCAAGCATATCTGCAACTGGTCCAATCCTTTCTAGGATTTCAAATGGCCCACAATATCTGGCTTCCAACTTGGAACAGTTTCCCAGCTTCAGGGAACTTCTGTTGGCTTTCACTTTAAAGAAAACATGATCACCCACTTTAAACTCCACGTGGGTCGTGTTCTTATCATCATAAATTTTCTTCCTTTCTTGGGAAACCTTCAAATTCTGCTTAATCTTCAACATTTTCTCTTCCATTTCCTTGAGAAACTCTGGCCCAACCACTACCCTATCAGCTAGGTTGTCCCAGCTTATTGGTGTGTTGCACTTTCTGCATAAAGTGCTTCAAACGGGATCATCTTCAGTGATGCTTGATACCCATTGTTGTAGGCAAATTCTACCAAGTGTAGGTAGTCTTCCAATTTAGATGGGTTGTCCATCACATACATCTTTAACATATCTTCTATTACTTGGTTCACCCTCTCTATCTTCCCCTCAGACTCGGGATGATAAGCAGTGTTGAAGTTGAGATTCGTTTCGAACCCTTTGAATAACCCCTTCCAGAACTTTGAGGTAAATTTTGGGTCTCTGTCAGACACAATTTTCTTGGGATTATCGTGCAATCGTGTTACTTCCCTCATATAGATATCGACAACATTAGCTGCCTTGTGAGTGGTCTTCAATGGAATAAAATGGGTAGATTTTGTAAGATTATCCACCACCACCATGATGGAATCATGTTGCTTATTTGTTCTGGGTAATCTTGTGATGAAATCCATTCTCACCACTTCCCACTTCCACTCAAGAATGGGCAATGGTTGTAGCAACCCAGTTGGGTGCCTATGCTCATCCTTGACCTTCTGACACTCCATACATATGGCGATGTATTCTACAATTTCCTTCTTTATACCTGGCCAAAAGTAATGGCTCTTGACTGCTGCCATTGTTTTCTGATATCCAGGGTGCCCAGCATAAGGCACATTATGCATTTATTTCAAGATCATTATTCTCAATTCCTGGAAATTACATACATAAACTCTATTTTTGTACAGGAGTGTTCCATCAACTTCCAATTTTTAATCCTCCAATTTTTGTAGCATCTTACCTTGTTGTAGCTTTGTCACCAATTCCATGTACCGCATATCTGCATTTGCAGCTTCCGAAATTATGCCTTTAATATTAGTTTGATACATGCTAATGGTCATGGCATGTAGTTCATGCACTCTTTTGTTGAGTGCATCAGCCACTTTGTTCTCCTTTCCTTTGATATGCTTGATATCAAAGTCATACTCACAAAGGAATTCCAACCATCTACTCTGCCTAGCATAAGGTTGGTTGATCAAACAAATACTTCAGACCGTTATGGTATGTCCTCAGTTCAAACCTCTTTCCCATGAGGTAATGTCTCCATTTCTTTAGAGCGTGTACAATGGTCGCCAACTCCAAATCATGAGTTGTATAGTTCTTTTCATGCTCTTTCAATTTTCTGGACTCATAACATATTACAAACCCATTATGGCTGAGGACTCCTCCCAGTCCTTCTTTGCATGCATATGTACACACTACAAAATATTCATTTGGATATGCAATCCTCAGGATTGGAGCATTGGTTAACAGCTGCTTCAATTGCTAGAATCTTCTCTCATGTTCTTCTGTCCATCGAAATTTCTTCTCCTTCCTTTGCAAGGAAGTGATGGGGTGAGCTATCCTTGAGAACCCTGCAATGAACCTTTTGTAATAGCCAACTAGACCCATAAAGGATCTGACTTTTGTCACATTCTTCGGCACTGACCATTCTCTGATGGCTTCTATCTTCTCAAGATACACAGCTATCCCATCTTTTGAAACAATATGTCCCAAATAATGGATTTGCTTTCGATAGAATGAGCACTTGCTCAATTTGGCATACAATTGGTGCTCTCTTAGCACTTGCAACACCATCCTCAGATGATGTTCATGCTCTTCCTACGACTTGGAATACACCAGGATGTCATCCAAAAAGACTATGACAAACTTGTCTAGATATTCTCTGAATACACCATTCATTAGGCACATGAAAACAATGGGTGCATTTGATAACCCAAATGGTACCACTGTGAACTCATAATGACCATACCTTGTTTTGAAAGTGGTCTTGTTGATGTCTTCATCCTTTATCCTTACCCGGTGGTACCCTGACGTGAGATCTATTTTTGAAAATATCTTGGCATCCTTCAACTGATCAAACAGATCATCAATCCTTGGCAAAGGATACTTGTTATTAATAGTCAATTTGTTCAACTGTCTGAAATCAATGTACAATATCAATGTCCCATCTTTCTTTTTCACGAGCAAGACTGGGGCACCCCAAGGTAACACACTTGGGAGTATATACCCCTTCTTCAGAAGTTCTTCAAGCTGCAATTGTAGTTCTTTCAGCTCTGGTGTACTCATTCTGTAAGGAGTTTTTGACACTGGAGTTGCCCCAGGCATCAGGTTTATAGAGAAATTAATATCTCTCTTCAGGGGTAGTCTGGGTACCTCCCAGAATACATCTTCAAAATTTTTTAATAGTGCATGGTCTTCAATATTTGACACCTTATCCTTAGGTGCTTCATCCATATGAACTGCAAATATTTGGCATCCCTTCATGTAACATTTCTTCAGCTGCGTTGCTGAGATTTCTCTAACAGTAACTGCCCTTGGGATTCCCTGCACTTTCCTTAGGTTTCCTTCCTCATCCAGCCAAGTGAATGCCTTGTTACGACAGTCTAAGATGGCATGGTGTTGGTCCAACCAATCCATCCCAATTAGACAATCATAGGAACCTAAAGGTAAGATGTTCAATTCAGCCCTTGTGATCAATCCATTCATGTCCACCAGACAGGAATTAACCAACTCAACAACCTTTCTCTTGGATCCTCTAGTAAACTGCACTAACCAAGATTTTCCATTCTTGATTCTTGGAAAATTCAAACTTTCCACCATTCTAGGATGTATATAACTATGACTAGCTCCTGAATCAATTAAAATAGTAATGGTTTGGTTGTTGATCATACCTTCCACTTCAATCATATGTGACTGATATTTTTCTTGCTTGTTGTCCAGGGCTGCGTAGATCCTTGGTACACTTATGCCCATGTCCTCCATTATTTATGCATGTTGAACATTGTGGAAAGCTCTCACTTTGTCATTTCTGTGGGGGCAATATTTGTACCTATGATTTCCTTTACAACACCAACATTCCATAGGTTGTTGTCTTGGCATTTGCCCCCCTAATTCAACCTTCCTGGGCTCTCTAAACCCTGGTTGTCCTTGAGGGTTATTTCTAAAAAAGGATGGCTTAGTTCTCTTCTTCCTCTGATCCATATTGAATATCTTCTTGTCTACCCAAGCCTTCCGGAAAGTGGGCTTTTCTCTTTGCTGCTCATATAAGTATTTTGCTCTCCTTATAATTTCTTCCATATTTTTAGGATCATCATACTAGATCTTGTCACTGATGGAAGATGGTAGTCCACTCAGATACCTTTGAATTTTGAAAGTCTCATATTTGATGAAAGGGACATACTTCAACAATTCCAAAAACCTTCGTTCATATTCATCAATGGTCATGTTACCCAGCTTGAGTTCAAAGAACTCTTTCATCTTTATGTCATAGTATCTCTTAGTCAAGTATTTCTTTTCGAAATACTTCTTGAATTGCTTCAAAGTAACATTTTTCTCTTTAATGTGTTTCACCTACACAATTTGATCCCACCACATGGATGCCTTTCCTTTCAGTTGATACATTGCAATTCTTCCTTTTGCATGAGAGGAATAATTCTACAGTTGGAAATATTTCCTCATGCCAAGCAGCCATGTCTCAGCATCTTCCTCTTTCTTTTTCTCTCCATCAAATGTAGGAGGCTTAATCTTGTTCATTTCACCCTTCAGTCCATCCACTCTAGATCTCCTATGCTTTTTGGTAGGAGATGGGCTTGAACTACTGTGTGCCCTCCTCTTGGAGTGCCCTTGGGAGTGATGATGGTGTCTGCCAACACTCCTTGATTTCCTCTTCTCATCAGGAGACCTGTGACTTCCTGATTTACTGGAGTCACTCTCCTTATCCAATTTATTTTCTATCCTTTCCAGGATCTGTATCAACTTTATGTTGAATTCTCCCTGTTGCTCCCTAGCTTTCATGAGCTTTATGTTATCTGATCGGTGAGTCTGGACATCTTTTTGCAATCTTTCAATGATTTTCATCATGTCTCCCTCCTTATATATCTCTTCTACATGCCCATTGGAGTTTTATCCGTCAACTCCCAAATGGACATCCATTCCTCTAGCTTCATTCTCTGAACTGGAAGCATTTTGTGCCTCCTCCATTTCTCTGCACTAAGCGGCAATTTGGTTCGGTTTAGACAATCGTTAACTTTGCAAACACAATGTGCAGTCAATCGAAATTTGTCAGGTCATCAGTCCTTAACAAATTCCACAGTATTCATAAACCAATCTAATTCAAGAAAACATTCAAATTTCATTCTGCAGTTCTCGAGCAATCAAGAATCCCCGCAGATATTTTCTTTCTGAGATTTGCTTTGTTTTGCAATAATTTTATTTCTTTTCAGGAACTAGCCCCTTTATCTTAGCCCTATACCCATGCAACCATGGGTTGTGGATAAGCATTAGATTGATAGGCGCTTACTTGGGACTTCGAGCCTCTGGCTTCGAAATTTTTCAAAGCACAACACAACTAATCTCTCGGAGTTCCATATTAATGAACTCATGAAGTAGGATGGATCAACAGTCCACGACTACCCAACATCCAATGATTGAAACCCACTTGGAACTTCAGGCATATGAGCTCTGGGACTTTGGATCTTTGGAGCTTCAGGACTTAGGAGGATTTGACATCCGCACACCCCCAACACCCCGAACCGTTAATCTCCGAACACTTCCATGTCACCTTTGGTGACGTCATTACGTCTCGTCACCTCGACATTACAAAACTTTTGAAAGTTATTCCTTTTATTCCCTTATGAAACATTCTTCTGGAGTGTCAAGTCTCTAGATTTCACAACTGGTGCCACACACCACTATGACCATCAGGTCCCCACCACCCATACTTGAGAGGAGGTTCCTGTGGCAAAACATTAGAAACGAACACGTGGCCCACTCAGACAGGTGACACATGTCACGTTCCAAATGACATTTCAATATTTTGTGGGTCCGAAACCCATTGACATGTGGCACACATCCAATGGGTCCATGTCATTCCTGATGACATCATCATGCCACGTTACTCCGGGATTTCGGGCTTCAAAAGTTTTTACGCCTGCTTCCTTCCAGTCTCTCGAATTTTGAATTTTCGGACTTCTTTACCTTCCTAGTCCACATAGTACAGCTATCAAAATTCCAAGTGGGGGCATGTGGCAGGCATAGGAGAGATCCAGTCACCTCCAGGTGATGTCATCATGACTCACTACTTCGGATCTTTGAGGATTCAGAGCTTCGGGCTTCGGGAGTTCTCGCCTCCGCACACACTAATTCTCCCGAAGGCCTAAACCCCGAACAAGCCAATATGCTGACACGTATCCCTCTTGATAGACAGTCTGGTTTAACTCCGGACTTCGGAGCTTCGGGGGATTTCACCCTTCACCACTACGTTTTCCCCTTTTTAACTTGGCTTGATCCAACAATAAGGCTTCTCCCCAAATCTATGGTGTAGATCTCCTCCGTGACTTTGGAGCTTCGCGCTTCGACCCTTCTCTTATTTTTTCACTTAACTTCATCGAAGTCGCGAAGTCCGAAGGGTTTCCAGGTTAATCCTTCTACACTTTCTTTAAATCTGATGGTCGTGAAGGTTTCCCCTTCTCCTGAACAGATCCTATGGCCCCAACACCATGAATGTTGTGATTTCTTTCTCTGTGGCCATTTCTTAAACTTATTACGCCTCATTTGTTCCGAACAAAGTCCAAGTGTTCTTTCAACACCCTTCTAGCACTCTGTACATCAAAATTATCTAGACTTCCTACTCTGCATTTCTCATTCCTGGCCCCTCCAAGTTTCGGGTAGGAACCATGGGCTCTGAACTTGAATTTTGTCCACTTCGACAACAATTATTTTCCGAAACTTTTTCTTCAACTTCCACTAACATGGCCCATCCAAGTTCAGTGTTGAAACCATGGCTCCGATACCAATTTGTAACGTCCTCAACCACCAATAGGTCAGGCAACACCACTACTCGGACACTTCACTTAGCTCAACTAGCTCTGATACCAATTTGTAACGTCCCCAGCCACCAACAGGTCAGGAAACGCCACAAAGGAACATACATACATACATACATACATACATACATACATACATACATACATACATACATACATACATATATATATATATATATATATATATATATATATATATATATAACATGCATTTCTAATGAATTTAAAACAAATAGCATAGAGTTACTGCTACCATACAGACTCAAATGGAATTGATAGTAATTCCTACATGTAACGGAACACGTGATAACATTTCAAGAATCACTGACATGCATAACATACATAATTAAGCAGGGAAATGATAGTTATCTTTTAACTGGATTAAAACCACCAACTGTGTGCAGACCTTCCATGAACCTCCCATCCTTAGACCACACTACTCATCACTCTCAACAGTGGGTCACCCCCGAGTCGGGACTAAACTCCATCGGGCAAGGGATTCTTAGGCTAGGCAAGGTCAATAGGAAAGTCACACAGTTTAAGAGGAAGGATTCTCTCCTAGGAGCCACTTACGCCCACTGCTCACAGACTCTCATTCACCACATGCATGTCCCACCCCAGGGCTATACACCTTCATTGTCACATAGTCCATTGGTTTCTCCACCTCCCTTACCTTGGGCTTCAACAATAGGTCGGACCAGAATTCTCAGAGCTCTGTAGCAACTATAAGACTCCCTCTAGGAGAACTCACTTTCTCAACACACTCTCTCACCTGGAGAGAATTTCTCACAGGCCCGAGAACCTGCTTCTTCAACCCACAACAACCTCTCTCACCTGGAGAGAGAGTTGCTCACATGCCTGACAACTTGCCCCTTCAACCACGGGCTTGACAACTCACCCCTTCAACCACGGGCTTGACAACTCGCCTCTTCAAACGACAATAGCTAAGTCGGGTAAGGCAAGGGATGGCTCAGTAAATTACAGAGGTGCACAATGGCCACAGGTTCATCAATGGCAGAATTGGATGGTTGTGTGCTTTCTCAGTGCATGAGTGAACTCGTGAGGAGATATGGGGTGGATTGGTCTAGCCTAGCAAAGATGATGAGAGCGTGAGAGAAAAAATTGTATGTGTGTGAACCCTGTGTGTGAGTGCCTCACTGAGTGCCTGCGTGTGTCCCAACAACAAGAATTCCCCCCTTAAGTCTGCATGTGCCTGAGCCGACACCTATCACTCATGAAGCGCGTTCCTTTCCCTTTAGAAGTCACCTGTACTCCCCAGGGAACTTAGGATAAAAACATATCCTTTTAAACAGCTTTTGGAATAATAATAAAAAAAAATTCTCTTGGACTTAAGCCCTTGGGCTTAAACCCTCTTTCCAACCTCTCAGCCCCCTCTCCCTTACCCATCCTAGTGGAGCTTAGTCCCCCATTCTCTTTTATCGTGGTCGGTCTACACACAACGATGTTTTTATATTAATAATATGAATATTTACATGTACAAAACATGCTCCTGGCCTTTAACACCTAGACTCTCCGACCTACTAACACATAAGCCTACAAGCTTATAATTGCTTGGCTCACCATCCTACAAAACACGTTTACAATTCATGATACAACTGGGGCTCGTCCTAGGGATATTACAGGGGTAATTTACTTCACTTCTACTCAGACTGACTTGACTTAGAAGAAAACCGACTTGTGTAATTCGACTTTGGTCATCATGACTTGATTTGGTTTCGACTTTGATCTTCAACTTCTTTGATTTTAACTTCTTCTACTTATCTGACTTAGACCTTCGACTTCTTGGAGCTCTTCGATTTCGAACCTCCGATTT
This sequence comes from Picea engelmannii, assembly GCA_009831015.1. NCBI lineage: Eukaryota > Viridiplantae > Streptophyta > Pinopsida > Pinales > Pinaceae > Picea > Picea engelmannii. Next base: position 131,905 of record ML817171.1, on the reverse strand, counting down.
ATTTGACTTCGACCTTCGACTTTTTCAACTTATTCAACTTCAATTTCTTGTTGAGATGTTTATACCAAACTTCTTGACTCTGTGACTATATTGATTTTATCAACCTCATACAATATAGGATGAGTGCATCAAGCTCATACAATATCTTAGTCAATATTATCTTTCTATTGATATTCAAGTCAACTTCATAACATTATGTCTAATATTTACAATGCTTGACATTCAAGTCATCTTCATAACATTATGTCCAATATTGACAATGATTCTCAAACCAATCAATCAATGATACTTCACCTATCTATCAAGGTTGACATCAATGACAACCAAATTGTCAACAATCTCCCCCTTTGTTATTGATGACAACCTAGTAAAACAATATTACTCCCCTTGTGAATGTATTTTGTATTTTGAGTTCTTTTAGTTGACTTTGTTTTACTCTTTATCTCTCTCCCTTTGACAACAATGACAAAGGGAATATTTCTCTTCTCCCCCTGAGATGATGCTCCCTCTGAGGTGATGCTCCTCCTGAGGTGACACTTCCCCTGTTTTTGTGTCATTTGTTTTGGACTTTGTTTTATTGTTTATCTCTTCCCCTTTCTCAACATATGTCACATAAATGCTTCTATCATAGTCATTTAATTCTATAATAACCAACTTCAAGTTCTACCTTCTTAGGAACACAATTAAATTGGTCATAGTATCTTCTGATGTAGTGTTTCCTTAGATACTTGAGACATGTTTTAGTTTTTCCATGATACTTTAAACTATAGTCCTCTTCTAACCATGTTGCTTCAATGATGCACTGGATATGTTTTAGTTATGTTTCCCTTTAGCTTCCTTCAAGAGCGTGCCAAGATTATACAAATTCTTCTCAAGGACTATCATTATTTTCTTTCAGACTGCTCCCAATTTCTTCATGATTCTAGTCATCTATTCATCTATTTGTAACCCAAGAGCCTCTTTATTAGTTTCTCATTCTTTTGAGAATACCTCATTGGGTCTGAATCATATCATACTTTAGTAGCATCTGTATCATTAATACTTAGTCCCAATCATACTGCACATTCCTTGCTCTTTCCTTTGTCTTGCCGACTTCAAGTTTTAGATATACAAGCAATGATGGAATTTTGATTTTCTTTGCCACATTTATGATTTCCCTCAGCCAAGAGTAACATTCCTTAGTAACATTTTATATTCTTCAATACTCATAAGGTCATCACCACGAACAACCTTAAGGCTTCCCTGAATCCTCCTTCCTTTCTTATGTTCGTATTTTCTGTTGAGGAGGAGCTTCAGTAGATCATCAAAATAGCATTGGAAAACTTTTGAGATCATCATCACTCAATTCTTCTAGTTGGTCTACTATTGAAGATTCATCATCATTGTCACTATTTTGTGTAACAAAAACTTCTTCATCTTCTTCTTTAGAATTTTCTTTTTCCATTTTTCTTTCATTGGCTATTGGACTATTGATTTGCACGACATCATCAAGAACTACAATTGTGTCATATTCTTCTTTAGGAACTCTCCTTTCTTGAGCTTGATTCAGTTTATATGCAAAACTTTGATTTGTATATTCCTGATTAGAAGCTTTACCCACCATTCTCCTATTATTAACTTCATCAATTTCAGGTGCAATATATTCATCTTCTTTCTTGCTTTGTACTTCGGATTTTCTTTTCCATATCTTCTTATTATGTTTTTTAGGGTTCATATCTTCAAGGATTGCATTGGTGATCTACATTCACTAGATTTATGGCCATAGTTGTTGCACCTTTGGCATTCAACATTGAGATTTTATAAAGGAGAGAAAGACTTGTAGTTTCTTTTATCTATATTAAACTTCTTTCTTCTTTGGACATTCTTTGGATTGTATTTTCCATAGGCTTTACAATGTATTTCTTTGTGTACAAAATTATTGCAAGAATAACAATGTCCAAGGAATATATGTTGATATCTATTAGAGGGATTTCTTCTGGTGATTGTAATCTTCTTGTCATCTCTTTCTTTAGTAAGGGGTGCTAACTTTTGTTTATTTGGGACGATCTCCAATGGCATCATCCTTGCCTTATTGTCTTCTCTTCTTAAGGAGCTTTTAAGAGCATCTGCATAACCAATTGGTCTTTTGACATATCTTTGTTATGTAGAAGTTGATTCTTGGGTGTATCCCAAACCAATCTTGTTGTTTGGTGACCTTTGACTACTGAGAATTTCATCCAATATTTTTGAACTGTTTTCAAATTTTGATCCCTTATTTTCTTTCTCAAGTTCATCTTTTAGCAGCTCAATCTTAGCTTCTAGATTCTCACATAATTTTTCTCTATCATTGAGTTGATTTAAAATGACTTCTTCAATTCTTTTAGATTCTAGGAGTCGAGACTTCAAATCACTGATTATCTGCTTTGATTCTTTGATGGTTATTGATGCATCTACTTCTCTTGATTGATGTGCTTCTTCAAACTCTTGAAGTTGTGCCCTAAGTAGCTTGCTCTTATTTTTATACTTTCTTAGTTCCTCCAGAGCACTGATCAGTTCTTCTTCTAAGGCTACTTCTCCTTCAAATTCAAATCTTTCTTCATTATCTTGAGTTTTCATTCCCATAAATAGAAGCTCTGAATATTCATCTTCACTTTCTTTAGAAGAGTTATTGTCCTCTTTGGTGTAGAGATTCTTCTTTTGTTTGTAGTATTTATTTTTGTTCTTTTTCTTACCCTTCTTATGCTCTTTATGATTCTGGATTTCCACATCATCACTATCCTCTTGCTTGGGATATGGACATTTGTTATCAAAGTGTCCAACTTTTCCATAGTTGAAGCATATCAAAGGAAACTTTCCCTTGTATTTATCAGTCCCTTTCTTGAGTTTCTTCATAAAGTTAGCTACTTCTTCATCATATATCTTTGATAAATCTCCATTAGGTGTCTGCTCCTACTTCTTCTTTGATTTTGATGCCTTGAAGGCAGTTTCTCCTTTTTTTGGTCTTTCTTGTCATGTTCTCATCTCATATGTTGTAAGGATCCCATGTAGTTCATCTATTGCGAGCTTATCAAGATTTGGTTTGTCTTCAAGGGTAGAAACTTTGGCATCATACCTCATAGGTAATGATCTCAAGATATTTTGGACAATGGGTTTGTCTTTGAGTTCTTCCCCTAATACTCTGATTGAATTGAAAATTTCATCAACTCTTTGAAGATATTCAACTATGTCTTCTTCCTCCTTCATTTTCAAATTTTCAAACTGAGTTCTATAGGTTTGCAGTTTGGCTTCCTTGAGTTTGTTGTCTCCTTCATATATGACCTTCAGTTTGTCCCATATCTCTTTTCCTAAGTTCCAATGCATTACCTTTACAAATATAGGATTGGTTAATCCTCCTATAATAGCATGAAATATTCTAAGTTGGAAATGTAGGAAAATCCTTCAAATTCTGGTGTTGGACTTTCGTCAAACAGTTTGCATGCTTCTGCATTTATGGTTGTAGATGAAAATTTGATTGGACAGCGATGTGTTTATGGGTTTTTTTGGTTGTCTAGTGGTTTTCTAGTCCCTTATGACTCCCCAATGAAGTGCCAAATATGTTATTTTGATTTGAAGTAAAACCCACAAAAATAATGAAGCAAGCATGCATATTGAGATGGATAAATAGGCTAACATTGACTGTATTTTATTAAAGATATTGTTGAATCATTAGCAACCACAATGAGGTAGGAATACCTCTCAAACAACGATGCAAATGACTGTTGTAGAAAGCTGGAACATTTGCAGCTCACGCAACCATAAATTATGATCAAAACTATCCCCCCCACGAATTGGTATAGGGGCAATTTCTTGTGAATATGGTTCTGCAATCTGATATGAAGGCATTGGCAGCCCAACACAGCAATAAATCTCCCAGCAAGTCAAAGATCACCTCCTAATCATGTAGTCGACCAACCACAACCTCACACTAGAGCCTCCACGCAGCCATAAGAGATCACCCAGCTCGTGGACAAGAGAGACTCGGCCTGTCAAAGGAAGAACACGCAGCCACAAGGGAAACTCGGCCAGTTAGAGGCAACACACTCCTATACACGCCCAGCCCACAGCCACACGACCCTGAAGATGCACGAATCGACCATCAAATGCAGCTCGCAGCAGAGAAGAAGGAGATACACCCAGCAAAGAGGAAAAAATCAATCCACAGGGATCACAATAGGAAACCCACGCTCCAACAAAGAACAGCCACGATTTGGGGAAGCTTCAACTCATACCCAATGGATAACACGCAACAACTAATGATGGAGGTGTCTAACTCAAGGAATGTCCCAAATTGTCAAATCGTGCCACAGAAGAAATGCCCCTTCTTACTCGATCTGCAAACAAAATGCCTTCTTCGATGAAATGCTTCAACTCACGATGCCAAATCCCTGCAAATGAAAAGCCTGAATGGCTTCTCCAATTCCACGGCTTGGGCAGATAGTTTCACTGCCGAATCCGAGATTCCACGGCTAGGGCAGATAATTTCACTGCCGAATCCGAGTGTCAAATGGGTTTCCAGCTGAAACCCTCGTTTTCTCACTGAGCTCTTCTCCAAAACTTAATTTTTAAATGAATAGTCAATAATCCTTTTTCCCCTTCAATCATCCTTTTATTCCTTCACTTGTCCTTTTCTCCATTAAAATATTCATTTAATTATTAATTGGAGAGAAATACCCTCAAAGAGGGGTTTAATAATAATAAACTCACTTTTCCTAAGTTTCACTTTATAATTCGAAAGTGACTTTACCAGTATCGTTTCCCCAGCTCATCCGTCTAATGGTTTACGGGAAACTGTATAAACCATCATGGTATCCCGACTACCTAGGAAAAATGGGACATTACATAGCATTAAATTCTCTTGAATTGTCATTGCATAACTTCTTTGTAGTAGTATCAATAGGTGGGGTAGATGGTGCAGTATAACCACTTTCAACAACTTGCCAAACATCACATCCAAGGGCCATGAGACAAATTTTCATTCTCACACTCCAGAATGCATAATCATTCCCTTTGAACAGAGGTGATTTGTTGGTAGACATTCCCTCTTGTTGATCCATTGATTCATAATCTACCTTCCAGTTGTTAGATTGTGCTGAAGGCACCCGCTCTGATACCAATATTGGTTAATTATTTAAGATTTTAATAATTTTAACTTATTAACAACAATAAACTTGAATATAAAAATTTTACAATAATACAAGGTACAATAATGATTGGGAGACACCAATCTCCTTGTTCAGGGAATCAACCCTGGGAAGCACCAACTCCCTTGTTTTAGGGCACCAACCCTAGGAAGCACCAACTCCCTTGTTTTAGGGCACCAACCCTAGGAAGCACCAACTCCTTTGTTTAGGGCACCAACCCTAGGAAGTACCAATTCCCTTGTTTAGGTCACCAACCCTAGGAAGCACCAACTTCATGTCTGCAAACTTTAATCAGTAAAGGACATTAGTCCTTCCTTGCTCCACATTTCCACCCGCATTACATAAGTATATTGTCTTTCTTCCTTGGACTGTGCTATGCCTTTAGATACTCTATGTAAAACCCACAAAGACACTTTCCTTTCACCGTGTTTGTCTTCTTATATACTTTCCAAAAGGTATAAGTTTGAACCATTGTGTCTTTTAGTAATGAAACATTGCACCCCTTCATTTAATTAACACAAATAGTGATTTCATTAATTGATTTTCGTACACAAATTAGACATTGATTTCATACGATGATTTTGAAGTGCTGGAAATGAATTTTACAATTCTACGACATGGGTTTTGTGCAGAACATGCCCAATTAGTCAACACACCCACAACATTTGTGAGGTGGTCGATACATGTGGTTCTTTGAAAGCAACTTGCCCAGATTTTCCTTTCGTCTTCAGATGCCAGATTGACTTCAGGGCATTTTACCTTTTCATGAATGTCTAAATTGACCTCCACATATCTCCTTTGTTGGTGAATATTTAAACTCAACTTGTAAACATTTTACTTGATGGTGGATATTAAAATCAGTTCCCTCTCAACTGCTAGTCACTAAAGATTAGACTTGGTCTTCACCCTTTTTCGTATTTTATTCCTCATTCGACCGACAAAAATCTTTTTGGTTGGCTTAACTAGGAGAAATTTCGACTTGAGTATTTCGATTCTTGGTCCACCCAACTTGCTTCAGCTTCGACCTGACTTGTGTTTCCCAATTTAAGTTTGCTTCGACTTCGACCTTTAGGTTACTTCATTCTTGGATCGACTTGACTAAGAAGAAAACCAACTTGAGATATTCGACTTTGTTCGTACCGACTTGCTTTGTCCGACTTGAATTTCCTGACTCAATTTTCTTTCAACTTCGACATTTGAGGTAGTTTACTTCACTTCTACTTAGACCGACTCGACTTAGAATAAAACCGACTTGTGTAATTCGACTTTGGTCGTCCTGACTTGCTTCGGTTTTGACTTCGACTTCGGCTTCGATTTTGACTTCTTCTACATATATGACTTCGGCCTTCGACTTCTTAGACCTCTTCGATTTTGACCTTTGATTTGACCCTCCGATTTCTTTGACTTCGACCTTCGAATTTTTCAACTTCTTCAACTTCAATTTCTTGTTGAGATGTTTATACTAGATTTCTTGACTTTGTGACTATAATGATTCCCATACTAATCTTATTTGACATCAATGCCAACGCTATAAAACCATGTCCAACATTCTTATTTGTGATTTTTATGCATCCATATTGGATTCTCCGTTACCCCTTTTATCTAGATAATTTCTTCACGGTTTCGTTTTGTGCATGGATGTTAATGACACAATCCACCATAAACTATATTTCCATTATGGTGATTTCATCAAGCTCATACAATATAGGATGAGTGCATCAAGCTCATACAATATATTAGTCAATATTATATTTCTACCGATATTCAAGTTAACTTCATAACATTATGTCCAATATTGGCAATGCTTGACATTCAAGTCATCTTTATAACATTATGTCCAATATTGACAATGCTTCTCAAACCAATCAATCAATGATACTTCACCTATCTATCAAGGTTGACATCAATGACAACCAAATTGTCAACAGATAGGCCTTCCAATTTTTAGGATTTCTTCTTGGTAGCCTTTATTGTCCTTAGCTTTCCATCTTGCGAGCCACTTAACCCCAAAATCTATGTCTTCTAAAGAAAAAAAAAATTCCTATGTAGAAATGGTTTGAATGTTTTCCATGACATTAAGGGGTTCATAAATCATTTTAAGGTAGGAATTCCAGTCTCTCAAATGATTCATATAGTTTTTTTTAGTTTTACGAGTTAGAATTTACCTTCAGAATTTCTTAGGATCTAACTTAGAGAGGAGTAAAATTTTTACTTGCTTTCTATTTATGTAGTACCTTTTTTTTCTTTTAATTAGGGCTTGGTACCTATTTATCTTGTCATATTTTAGGGACTCATTAGTGTTGATGTTTGGACAACATCGGGAAGACATTCTCTTAGAATAATAATTAATACTATAATTATTGATTATTAAATATCATATATAATAAGTAAATGATAATAATAAATAGTTATTGATTATTCAAGGGACGTATCCTTTCATGGATGGCCACCATATGTTCCCTATATATGGAACACTCATCATTGTAATAATATATCTATCATATCTCATATGAAGAAAAACAACATGCTATCAAAGCGAGACTGGGCTTGACTCCTTCACAGGAGGGCCCAAGAAAATGAGAGAGATAAAACCTTCGGGAAGAGGTTGTGGTCGTATTTCACCATGGAGTTCCACAATCTCTTTGCTTCCATCGCACACACATCTTGGTTGTTGATGTTCCTGCCACCATCTTGAGTTACCTAAAGAAGTTTGTCAACAAGAAGAAGTATATATGCTTGTTGCACAAGAGGAGGAGGGAAGTATATATAAATCTGTGCATCAAGGAGGAGTACACGACATCTAAGAGAGGTCATATGTACACGAGTGTGTGATCGTGAGGCTCTTTTGATTCATATTTCTTCTAGAAGTTGAATGACAATGATAGAATGGGACTTGTTGACAACTACCTACTGCAGCTTACAAAAATATTTTGGATGAGCCCATAGCTTATGTCAATGCAGTATAAACAACAACAACATCACACAGGAATCAAAGAATATAATCTCATGTTTTGAAGAGTGTGCCTAGGCATGATTCACGTGACTATGTTACAACGATTTTATTTGGGTCAAAATCCCATCACATTGAAAAGATCTGGTGCTATTTTCATGTGGTAGACCCGTCATTTTATACATCACATAGCATCCAAAGTAGTTGGAAACAATGAGGATGACTGGAGTTCAATTCAAAGTTTTTTATCTTCGGATAAATTTGTTACATTCCTTTTGTGATCCCAAAAGAGAGCCAAATTACAGTCAAATTTCTGAAGCATGACGTTGAATGGCCATACATTCCCCATTATTGTATTACAATAAGTCCGTTGATACTAGCACTGTTGAGAGCATATATCCATCATTTTGCTTTGTTATTTGTTTGGGTCATCAAGCAACTCAATCATATAATTAATGTGCCATGGAATTCCATTCCCACTAAAATTTGTAGTAAAAGGTCACTTCGAAAGTATTGACAACCATCGTTGCTTTGATCAACTACTATAACTGGAGAGGTGGCTGCCATTGTTGATGAAATTCCTTATGTCCAATACTCTATATCAATGTGGATTCGCAATTGTTTGTCAACAATTTATTAGAAGTGGAATTCCCAAAGGGTTCGCAGCTGTAAATTGACATGTCAACAACAATTTTGATCCCATCAGAGAATGATGAGCTTGAGAGAATCCATGATAAATGGTTAAATAAAAGTTATTGCATTTCAGATGAAAATCAATTCCAATCCCGTCAGCTAGGCATGGAAAGCTTCTAGGGACTTTCCCTGATTAGCGGAATTGCATCCTTCATTGCCATATTTTCACTTTTGTGTTGTAGGATTTGTGAATTTATTCATCATCCTTAGAATTATGACAATGAAGATGACGATGTCTCTACATCCCGTTCCATTTCTACTAGAGTGCAAGAATTCGACGACATTTTCTATTTTAATTGATAAGAAGGAAATTGATGAAAGAGAAATGAAGAGGCTCAAAAAGAACAGATGGAGAAACAAGTTAGTGTATGGCACGAGTCCAGTTTTTGGTTCTTTCCATGCAAGTCCTCTCAATTCAGGGTTCTTTGCTAGTCCATTTACTATCAAGTATGTTGACAGTAATCGAAAAGGGTAGTTGTTGACAACCACCAACTACAACGTTGATTTCGTGTATGTCTGGGTTATGGAGGACTCACATACTCTCATCTTTATGTCCTATTAAAAAAAAAGTGTTCTAATTGTCCAGCACAGTGAACGTATTTCACAAGAGCGTATAGGAGAAAGATGTATGAAAATGTGGGACAACAATGTAATATTTTAAGCAATCAAGACTTGAAGATGACAACAATGACTGTAGTAGGCATTGGACAACAAGAAAACTCGAAGCAAGGGTCATTATCCCTAATACAAGAACCCTTATTTCTTTGAAGGACCATTTTCCCTGGTACAAGAGACTAGAAGATGTCTTATTGTATTTAAGTCACTTCCTAGTACGGGTGCTCAATAATGTTATGCATGCCAACAATATTGCCAGTTTGCAAGAAATGAAAGAGAAAAGGAGATTAATCCCCTTGATATTCTCTCTTTCTGGTGCAGTCTCCAGAAGGGGGACATGGTTAGTGGATAGTGAAACCACATACCAGACTAGAGTCAGAGCATTGTGAAAACATTAAGAGGGAGCTAGTTGGCTCATGCAGAGAAGAATACATGGCAGGAAAGACCTTCCAACAAGATTTCAAGGAGAGACATTACCATACATGATGCTCAGAAATAGCAAGTCTCTAGGAGCAGTGTACCTCCAGGATGGGATCATACCAGATAGAAGAGACAGTTCTAGTGTATGTAGTGGCACTCCTAGAGAGGGAGGCGATAGTACATCCAAAGGGAGTAGAGATTGAGGTACTTCCAAAGAAGGAGGAAGAGTTACCTTTGGTGTCAGAGGGAGTAGAGACAGAAGAGGAGTCACCTCCATCTCTAGAGGGAGAAGTTATTAAGCCACTCTTAGTTCTAGATAGAGCAACTACAGAGGAAGCAATTTCAGAGAGAGAGTGGAGGATCTAGTTCCACAGAGAATAGCCCCAAAGGAGGGCAGTTGTTGACAGAGTAGAGAAGTTACTCTCAATTTCAGTGTTCAACAATTACATAGTCCTAGAGGGAAGTCTATAGTGACTTCAAAATGGATCTACAAGATCAAACACATAGTCGATGGGAGCATCGAGAGGCACAAAATGATATTTGTTACTAGAGGATTCTCTCAGATGGAGGGAATAGATTATTAGGAGACATTTGCTCATGTTGCTTGATACACTTCTATCCGAATGATTATGTGAGGATTGATGGACACCTGATGATTTATGGGCTTCAACAAAAGTGTTGTCGATCCTAGCCTATACTATAAGATTGTTAATGGTGAGTCCCTGATTTTGGTTCTCTACGTTGATGATTTATTCCTCATCGATACAGAGAGCCTTATTGTTGAATCCAAGTATGCATTATCCTCTAAGTTTGAGATGAAGGACCTTGGTATGATGCACTACTTCTTGGGACTAGAGGTGTGGCAGAGAACTGATGAGATCTTCTTGAGTTAGGGGGAGTACACAGTTGAGATATTGAAGAACGTTGGGATGTTGAACTTGAAGCCCGTGGCTACACCAGTGATGACGAATATGAAGAAACCAAGTGTGTCTTCTTTCGATTATGATGAAATTGATCCGAATTTGTACAAACAACTGATTGGATAATTGATGTATCTGGTTAATACCAGACCAAATATTTGCTATGCAGTGAGTGCACTTAGCTAGTTTATAAGTCAGTCGAGATAGACACACTAGATTGTTGCGAAGCATGTGTTGAGATACTTGAGAGGCACATTTGGACATGGTCTGAGATATACTTCCAATATTGATATGATATGGAAGGAATATATTGAATCTGATTGGGCAAGGAGCGCAGTGGATAGAAAGAGCACCTTCGGGTATTACTTCACTTTGGGATCTTCCATGGTTTCCTGGTGTAGTAAGAAATGAACTTTTGTGGCTTTGAGCACAACATAAGCAGAGTACATTGCATTAAATATGTTAGTCCGTGAAGCAGTGTAGCTTTGCAAGCTCCTTGCAGATTTATCCAAACATGTGTTGGACTCCACCATTATTCATTATGGTAACCAAAGTTTTGTGAAGATCTACGATAATCCAGTGTTTCATGACAAATCGAACCACATTGAGAACAAGTACCATTACATCCAAGACATGGTGCAGAGGAAGGAAGTATTGATGTAGTACCTTCCTATAGATGAGCAGGTTGTTGATGTTCTTACCAAACCAGGACGAAGTTCAAGTACTTCTGTGACAGACTTAGCGTGGCAGAGAATGCCTCCCTCGTTGAGAGGGAGTGTTGATATTTGCAGCTTCCTGAGACATTCTCCATATCGTACTCCTCTCTGACTGAGTTGAGTTGATCTGTGATGACACTTATCCGAGAAGGGATAAGTGGGACACTTATCTAAGAAGGGATAAGTGTGTTTGGGATTATATCCCAACGTCCCTTGTGGAGAGCACATGAGGACATGTCAAGGGAGTTGACCCTTGACATCACACACTATGGGCGCTGACCCTAGTGTTTCTAGAGGGTGTAGCCTCTAGAAGTCCACATGGGAGTGCCATGTGTGACAAACATTCTCCAGATCGTACTCCTCTGTGAATTGACTTGAGTTGATCTGTGAGGACACTTAATCGAGAAGGGATAAGTGGGACACTTATTCGAGAAGGGATAAGTGCAGTTGGGCTTATAGCCCAGCGTCCCATGTGGAGAGCACATGAGGACATGTTAAGGGAGTTGACCCTTGACGTCACACACTATGGGGAGTTGACCCTAAGTGTTCCTATAGGGAGTAGCCTCTAGAAGTCCACATGGGAGTGCCATGTGTGACAAACCTTTTGCTAATATGGTGGTTGTGTACCATTGGCGGAGATTGCGTGTCTCTAGACAGTAGTTGTGTACTACTATGGAAAGATACATCCCTTGCTAGGAGGGAGTGTTGATGTTTCAACATCAGGAGAAACTTCTCCTAGATTGGGCTGCAGACCAAGGGAGATAAGATACATTTATCATAAAGTTTCACTTGTGGTAAATGGGCCCAGACGTAGCCCTCCCTTGATCACGACAAGGAATAATATGGACTCGAGGTGCTTGAAGTGCTTTCCACGTGTCAGCTAACATCAGGCTGACATTTACTCACATGTGTGTACTTGTGGTGAAAGATCCTGGTGTGGTTTTTGTCCTAGTCATGGTGATTTGACAAGGAATAATAAAGACTCAATATGCTATATGCTATTACATGCGGACCCATAGTGAGCCTGATCTCGGAGAGAGTTAATTGGCTCAGAGGGAGAGTCGCAGAAGGAGTTTCTCCTCGGTTCAAGTGGGAGAGAAACATCTCCCAAGACTGTCAGACAAGTTTCATGAGTCTAGGGTGACGTTTGTATACTTCAAAGACAATCTTGGCATGATGCAAAATGTCTCCCTCGTTGAGAGGGAGTGTTGATGTTTAGACAACATCGGGAAGACATTCTCTTAGAATAATAATTAATAATATATTTATTGATTATTAAATATCATATATAATAAGTAAATGATAATAATAAATAGTTATTGATTATTCAAGGGACTCATCCTTTCATGGATGGTCACCATATATTCTGTTAAGCCCTAATATTGGCTCATTACCCCTTAATTGGGGCATATCATATTAGTAATATTATTTTATTTACGTCGTCTTTAGGCCATTAGTTGTAATTATACCTCCTAGTCTCCTATATATACCAAGGAGTCATTTTCATTTTGAATCATCTTGTACTTGAACATTTAAGTGGGGTAAATTGAGGTTTCCCCCTCAAAGACGATTATTATCTAAAATTATCTCTTTTTCAAGGCATTGAGTACGTTTCAGAAGAAACGGCTTGGAGGATATTTAGTAGACAGATCAAGGTATGTTGAGGTCAAAATTCATCTCCTGAGGCATTATACTTTCGAAGATATAGCCTATACAAGATAGGGTTCTGGAATCATCCTGAACTGAGTCAATGCGGAATTTTCGCTATAAAAAAATTTCTGTAACGTTTCAGATCTTGAACTTTGGTAGATATTCACAGACATTAGTAAGGTATCTGTGGTAAAAATTTTAGTTTCTGGGTAACCTTAAATTTGTAGACACACCCTGTGTAAGATAGGGTATCTGACTAGTCCTATTGACTAGTCTCAAGAAGGTGTTCCAGGTAAAACAATCATAACTTCTTCCTAGAGTATCCAAATTGAGTGGGACTGGTTTCATTGGATCGTGGACAGTCTGTAGTATTTCTGGTGTGAGTTTCAGAATTTTATATCAATCATTTTGTGTGGGGCACGCTATACAAGTGAGATCTCCTAGAAAGGACAAAAATCGGCAAGTTGTGGGGAAGTTACTGTAAATTCTACTTGGCACATCCAATTTTGATCAGACATGTGGCATTGCAGAGAATAAATATCATAGAACTACATAAAACAAAATTTTGTGCCTAGAAGGGCCGCAACTTGGGAGATACAACAGAAGAAATATTGTCTAGCAGAACCACCTCAAAATCAAGGTTCAAAAGTGATACTTGGCCAACATGCCACCCAAAAAGGGAACTTCTACACCAAATAAGCCTCCAGACAATCCTACTTGGACTCTT